>CAKNXH010084286.1:0-44001 GCA_932178445.1 Andricus quercusramuli
GCGATCTTGCAAGATCTGTTATTTCGAAACAAGAAGAAGTGTGGGTCTATACCAGTCTCGAAAACTGCCGAGGGACGCACTTCGAAACTTTCTCTTGGGCTATTTTTCACCCAGTGTGTATATGGTGTTACAAAATCCAGAAAAACAGAAAAATCTAAATGTAAGTAAATTTTATTTTCTTTGTATATTTGTAATGTTCATAGCTTATTTTGAAAGTAAAAGGTGACGATCATGTCTCCCAGCGGACGTTTTGCATCTGCTGACTGATTTACACTCACGTGCGTCTTACCACGCTGATATTCTTTAATTCAAAATATCGACAAAAATTATTTATTTTTTGCAGATACTTTATCAAAATGCTTACGCGTGCGAAAATTCGCCGTGTTTATAAATGCTTGAAATGCGAAAGACCTATGTGTAAAGCGCACTGCAAAAATTTGTGAGCAATGTGCTCAGGTAGCATGACTTATCCGCGCTGAACCGGAAATTTGCCTACTTTCGAATCACTATACAAATATGTTTTTCAGAACATATGGAAAAACCGAAAACACAGTTTCAAAGTACAAATCTTGAACTTTCCATTCATCAGCCTATTTATCTTGATTTTTATGCAAACAACGGCCTTGTGGAAAAAACGTGACTTTTTCTCAAAAATTTTAAAGATGTCTTTGTTTATTTAAAAATATGTATATGTTTTTTCTTATTTATCACTTTTAAACCCGTACTGTTCAATTCTTGATGATTTTTTCTATGGAAACCAAAAAAAGAGGCGAAATTGTTCAATTACGAACGAAGATATGAGCTGTTAAAGTTTGCCGGGTGAACCTAACCCAGTGTGTATACCTCGTTATAAAACTATAGTGTGTATACCAAGGGTTATGGGGGTTATCCCGTGTGACGGTTTCAAAAATCGATTTTTTTTTCGAATAAATCCAATCTAGAGTATGTATAGAATATACTGGTAAAGTAATTTTCCAAAATTCAAAGTCGTTGGAAAGTTACAGCAGTAAGAAGTGAAGGTGTCAGCGGCGTAACAGCTATAACGCCCGAACATTCAAACGCATTTTTCTCGAAACTACATTTTTTGAACTGACGACCATGATTTCTCAAAAACGCTTCAATCGATTGCTTTCAAATTTTAATGGTACATTTAGCACACGTACGACTATCGCCGGAACTAGGATTTTTGAAAAATATTGAACCGTTTTTTTTAAATTAAAAAATAGTCACACAAAATCATGAAATTTTTGGTCTAACTGTTTAAAAGCATATAAAAAATTGAATTTTCAAGATTTTCAAAAAATCCTAGTTCCGGCGATAGCCACGCACCTATAGATTGACATCCAATTGTGTTTTTCGAATTCGGATAAACCACTCTGACAGAATCATGGCCGCCGATTACCTACCTTTTTTCATATGGTTGCCATTCGCTCAATAAAACTCGCGATCAAGATCATATTTTTGCATATAAAAATTCAGAGTTACTACTAAAGACTTAATAAATATATAGTAAAAATTTGGAAGCTCTGTATTTTTTGGTTTCGCTAAAAAAATTTGGGAAAACCTTAAAAAAGAAGGCTGTCACATGGGATGACCCCCTCAAGGGATCAATTCTACAATAGAAAAAAATGAATTCTTCCAAAATAAAATTCTTTTTGATAGGGATGACGCTACGATAAAAAATATTCAAGCTTTCTCTTTCTATCAGCTTTAATAACAATTTAAAGAAACTTTTGAAAAACAATACTTTTTTGCTGTTTAAAATTTAGCTAATTTAGGTTTATTTGCAATGAAGCTGTCAAAAATAAGTTGATTTTTTAAACAAATTGTTGAGTTTGCAACCTACAAAGATGAATTTTCAATTGAATAATAGAATTTTTAACAGAAAAGATTAAACTTCAACTAAAAACAGTTGCATTTTCAACGAAATAATTGAATTTTCTGGAAGACATTTTCAATGAAATAGTTAAATTTTCAACCAAAGAGTTGAATTAAAAAAAAATTCAACAAAATGGTCGAATTTTTAACTAAATAGTTTAACTTTTAACCTAAAAAGATGAATTCTTAACCAAAACGACGAATTTTAAACAAAGAAAATTAATTTTCTACCGAAAAATGACAAATTTTCAACAAAATAAACCAATTTGTAAATAAATAATAACTCAGATTTTCAACCGTATAGTTGAATTTTCTACTGAAGACGATAAATTTCCATCCAAAAGTGGAATAGTTGAATTTTTAGTTTAAAAAATTAATTTTCGTAGAAATACAAGGATTTTTAACAAAATGGTTGAGTCTTCAACCAATATAATAAATTTGAAGAAAAGTAGTTTAATTTTCAATCAAGTAGTTCAATTTTTAATCAGGAAGATTTTGTATTTCTACCAAAAAATATAATTTTACTGAAAAAATATGAATTTTCAACCAAAACTAGAATAGTTAAATTTTCAGCAAAACAAAATAATTTTAATGCAAAAAAAATCAATTTTGACAGAATAGTTAAATTTTCAACAGATAAAATGAGATTTTAACAAAGTAGTTCTAGGTTTAACCAAAAGGTTGAATTTTAAACCGCAAAAGATTATTTTTTAATGAAAAATTTGATATTAGTTGAATTTTCGTTTTTTCAACAAAATAGTTCACTTTTCAGCCAATAAGATGATTTTTTATTAAAGTTTTTTTAGATTTGAACCAAGTAATTGAATTTCTAATAAAGAGAATAAATTTTCTGATAAAAAAAAGATGAATTTACAACAACAAAAAACAAATTTTCAATAAAATAGTTAAATTTTCAACTTAACGATCTTAACAAAAACGATGAATTTTCAACAAAGAAAATTAATTTTCCGCAACCAAAGGATTAATGTTTAATAAAGTAGGTCAACTTTTAACGAACAAAAAATTTTTCTACAAAACAATTGAATTTTTTAATCCGAAATTATTAATTTTCTACCAAAAAGACGGATTTTCTAATCAAAAAGACGAATTTTCAACAAATAAAGATTTTTCAGCCAAGACAGGAAAAAATGTCAAAGAAATTTTTGAACATTCAAGCCAAAAGACAGCATTTTCACCCAGAAAATATTAATCTTCAACAAAAAAGTTCATTTTTAACCAAAAAATTGCAGGTTTAATCAAAAGAGAGAAAATCTCCACCAAAAAGATTAGTTTTCTACCAATAAAGACCAATTTTTGACTAAAAAAAAAAGAACAAATTCCAGCAAAACAAACGGGAAAGTTACATTTGTAGGTTAACAAATTAATTTTAAATGATAAAAAGAATTTTCAGCAAAATACTTAAATTTTTAATCAAAGAGATCAACCCTCAAACAAATAATTTTTTCAACAAAGTGGTTCAAGTTTTACCCAAGTGATTGAATTTTCAATTTAAAAAATATTCATTTTCAGCCAAAAATAGTTACGTTTTTAGTTTAAAATTTATTTTTCAATCAAAAAAAGGCTTTTTTAACCAAAACGATGAATTTTCTACCAAAAATATGAATTCTCAACGAATAATGTAATAGTATATATTTCAAATAAAAAGTATGACTTTCTAACAAAATTGTTGAATTTTATACCCAATAGATGCATTTTTATCCAAAAAAGGTACAATTTATCTTAAAACAGATGAATTTTTATTCAAAAAGAAAAAGAATTTTTAATAGATAGTTGAATTTTCATCCAGAAAAGATTCCGGTTTACTTTTCAGGACCAAAATATGAATTTTTAACGAAAAATAAGTTTCTGCAAACAAAATTGAAATTTTCATCCAAAAAGACGAATTTTTTCAACCAAAAGGGATGAATTTTTAACGAAATATGTAGTTGAATTCTCTAACAAATAGTTGAATTTTTATCCAAGAAAGATCAAATTTGTACTAAAACAGATGAATTTTTGATAAAAAAAAGGACAACTGTTTTCAAGTTATACTTTCATCCAGAAAAGCTTTCAGTTCATTTTTTACACCAAAATATGAATTTCAAACAAAAAGTAAATTTTCTACGAAAAAGTCCAACTTTCAAAAAAATAGCTGAATTTTCATCCAAAAAAAGTTTCAGTTCTCTTTTTAACAACAAATAATTATTAAATTAATCAGAAAGTAAATTTTCTACAAAAAAGTTGAATTTTCAACAAAACAGCCGATTTTTCAAAGAAAAAGTATGACTTTTAAACAAAATTGTTGAATTTCAAACCAAACAATTGCATTTTTATAAAAGAAGAGACGTAATTCCTGCCAAAGCAGGTGAATTTTGAAATCAGAAAAACAATTTTTCAAAGAAGAGTTGAATTTTCAAACGAAAAGTTGCATTTTTATTAAAGAAAGATGAAATATTTCTTTTAAAACAGATGAATTAAAAAAAAACTTCAAAAAAATATATATATTTTCATTCAAAGAAGATTCCAGTTCACTTTCCAACATCAAAATGAGAATTGTAAACTATAAGTTAATTTTCTGCTAAATAGTCGAATTTTTAACCAGAAAGTATGACTTTTTAACAAGATTGTTCAATTTCCAACCAAACAGTTGCATTGTTCAAGAAAAATGAAAATTCTCCTAAAACGGTTGAATTTTTGAACCAAAAAGACAAATTTTCAAAAAAAGAGTTGAATTTTCATCCAAAAGGATTTCAAAATGATTTTCTACAGAAAAATACAAATTTTAAACAAAAAGTAAATTTTCTAGGAAATAGTTGAATTTTCGATAAAATAGTTGCATTTTTGTGCAAGAAAGATGCAATGTTTCTATTAAAGAAAGATGAATTTTTCAATTAAAAAGACAAATTTTCAGAAAAAATATTCTTCATCCAAAAAAGATTTCTGTTGACTTATCAGCAACAAAATATGAATTTCAAACAAAAGGTTAATATCGTACAGAAAGAGTTTAATTTTTATCCCAAAAAGATGAACTTTTTACAAAACTGTTGAATTCGAAAAAAAAAAAATTAATCTTCTTAAGAAAATTGTTAAATTTTCATTTTTGAAAATGTTGGAAGTTTTATTGAATGTTCTTTTAAAATTAATTTTTCAAAAATAAATTATTATTAGTTTTTCTAGGAATTTTGATACAAATTATGTATTCAATTAAAACCTTTCAAAATGCTTAAAAAGCTTATAAATTTTGTGTTCGACATTTTCAAAAATCTACATTGTGTTTTAAATGTTTTGAAATCTTTCCACGTTTTAAATTATTTTGGAATCTTTCCAAAACTTCGAAATATATTTCAAACTTACTCGATTATTTTCGAAATTAATAATTGTTCAATTGTCATTAATCTTTTCAAATATTCTCTTAAAATTAATTTTTCGAAATAAAAAATCGTTTTAAATTTTTCCAGAAATTTAAGAATTTTTTTATCTTCTTAAAACCTTTAAAGATCCTTAAAATACTTAGAATTGTATTTTGAAATTTTCAAAAATCTAAATTTTTTTTCTTGAAATAGAACAATTAAAGTTGTAACGTTCAAAGTTTTAATTTAACAATCTAAAATATTAACGATTCAACGTTTTCTATTTCAAATAATTCAGTTAACATTTTTTACTTTTAAATATCTTTTTATAACTGTTGATTTTGAATGAGAAGTAAAATATTGCTAAAGATACAAAAAATGTCTGCCTTAATTAAAAAATTTTCAAAGTAAATTGGTTAAGAATGGAATATTTTAGATTGAAACCATATTTGAATAGGATTTGGAATTGAATAAGAGCGCTTAGTTTTTCAAATTATTTTTAAATAAAGAATATTTTATAGAGTTTTGATCAAACTTGTTCAGCTACTGAGGCTTTCTAATTGAAGAATGTATACTTTCAACATTAAAATCTGTCACTTGCTTAATTTTAGAAAGATTCAGAAACGTTCTACAAAGTCAATTATTGTTCAATTTTTAATAATCAAACTGCAGTTTAATATTATTTATTATAATAACAAAATTTCTTGGTAAGAGTGCAATTTTTTTTTCAAATTGTAGTTTATTGTAGAAAATTATATATACAATCCTACAAAAACTGACAGTAAAATACAAGTCGAAACTTTGATGCGGATTTTAAAAGTATAGTTTGTAAAAAAAAATTTTTTTGTTCAAATTTGTACATTTCTACAATAAACTACCAGTATATACATCGTAATTTTAAGTACAGCATCTCAATATTTTAACTTTTGTAACATCTTATACTTTTTTATAATCATTTGTAACTTTCTACAATAAATTGGCGTAAAATTAAGTGTTTTATTGACGTCAAACACTCGAATTAAAAAAAAAAGTATAGTTCTGTATACCATTTTTGTAGTTTTCCGTAATACTTTGTTGATTTTTATAACAGAGTGTACTTCACTGATAATTTTTTTTACTTTTCTACATAGAAAAAATTACCTATATGTATTTAACTGTATTTTTTGTTACATTTTGTGAATTTTTTTACAAATAACATGTTTTATCAAAAAATTATAGTTGTAGAAATGTTGTATTTTCTTGTAAAAGTACTTTCCACCAGGGATCATTTTTTTAGAGCCTTCTTGTTCAATTTTGGTGCGCAATTTGGTTTTTGCTTCCTCATAGAGGGAGGTTTTGTAATGTCCTAAATTTTCGAATATACTTTTTTGACATTTTTTGATATAATTCGACCCCAGGAGCTCGAGAATAAAGTTTTCAAAAAATGTCCGTGTGTGTGTATGTGTGTGTGTGTAACTTTTTTGCTGTTCACCATATCTCGAAAAGTAAAAGAGCTACAACCATGAAATTTGGATGAAGTGTACCTCGGATTGATATCTATAGGTCTACTAGATGGACCATTTACGAATATTTTTTTATTGCGTTTGGAGATTTAAAAATAAAAATTTTAACGAGTTTATGTAAGAAAAACTTTTTTGATATTCAAAATACAACAATACTCTATCTAGCGTATTTGTTCGCGTCTCTGGAACGCATCGATCGACCTATTGTTGAAACTTTTTTGTCATGCCAGTACCGATTTATGAAGTTTCAAAAAACGGTTTATTCTGTTTATATGAGAAAAACTATTTTGATAGTCGAAATACGACAATATCATATCTAGTCTATTTGTTCGCGTCCTTGAGACGCATTGATTGTCCTATTGATAAACCTTGTATGACCCACCATTGCCTACTTACGAATTTAAAAAAATGGTTCATTCTGTTTATATGAGAAAATATTTTTCGATATTCAAAATAAGACATATACATATTACATGTAAAGTATTTGTTCGCGTCCTTTAGAAGCATCGATTGACCTATTCATGAACTTTTCATGAGCCACCAGTACCGATCAATGAACTTAAAAAAAAAATGGTTTATTTTGTTGATACGAAAATAACTTTTTTGATATTCAAAACACGAACATATTACATGTAGAATTTTTGTTCACATCCTTGAGACGCATCGATTGACCTATTGTTGAGCCTTTTATGACCAACCAGTACCGATTTATGAATTAAAATAAAATGGTGTATTCTGTTTATACGAGAAAAACTTTGTTCATATTGGAGGTATTACAGAAATGTCTCTGACGTGTTTGTCTGCACCTTCGAGACACGTCGAATGACCTATTGACGAACCTTCTATGACCTCTTATGATCTAGCAATACCGTTTTAGAAATTTACCAAATATATTGTTCATCTTCTTGAGAGAAGGAAAACTTTTTCATTATTGGGAATACAACTATATTGTATATCATATATATGTTCGCGTCTTTGAGACGCGTGGATTGATCCATTGGCGAACTTTCAAAGTCAATTATTGATTCATAAATAGTTACTCAGAAAGTTTTAAGAAAAGTTAAATTCCCAGGCGGAAAATTATACCGTAAGGTCAACTTCATAGTAGTCATACAGAAGCGTGAGTGCAAGTGAGACACTAGTAGATGGCGCATAATAGCATCTCTTTCGCACTTATGACTATGACTACTATGAATTTGGTCTCACTGTATATATTTGATATATAATGTGAAAAATTACACATAATATTCATTTATTCTTTATAAAAAATTCATAAAACAAATGAATATTATATATAATACTTCACACTATGTATGAATATTGAACAATGCATAACTTTTTCGCCTAGGTTATTTCATTGAGGTTCTAATTTGAAATATAAAACTACCGTAGGTTAAAAAGTTGTTCATTGTAACAGTAGAACAGATCAATTGACATTTTGATGGGCCCTCTGATTTTCTGTAAATAAAATTTTCGTAAAGCCAGAAACATAAGCTTAACAAATATTGAAAGTATAAATTTTTTTCTTATGTTAGGGAAAAACTCTCTCTATGAGGAAGCAAATTCATTTGATACCTATGAGAAAGCAAAATGCTCATAAAATGAGCACAAATAGATACACCCATAGTGAATACGGCCATAGAACTTCGCAGTCGTATTTTAAGTTTATCATTGTTTAAAAAATGTACTTTCAAAAAACTTACGTTCAATTTGTTGATCAACCTGAGTCTGTAGTGTGCCAAAACTTGCACTTGGCTGATAAGGCTGTCGATCGCGGTAGCCACCACAAGCGAACTGATAAAAATCCTTGCAAGGATCCACACCTCTTTTCATGGATGCGAGCATTTTGAGAGAGGCTTCGTAACATGCCTTTGTCTCACAGATTCCTTCTGGGCCATCTCTTTCTCTGATGCATGCGTCATCCTAAAAAAATGACATAAAAAAAAGGTTTAACATTAACATTACTTTGAGCTCTAACTTTTTTCATAGTTCTGCTATTGTCAATAGATTTGCATACCAAGACGAGAAAGTATCATTTCTCGTTAAAGGTAGAGTAGAACGGGGCGAGGCAGCCAAGACGCCACATTTTGGCGTGCAGAGCACTTGCTTGGAATGATATCAAAAAGTGTATAGTGTCGTTAGAAAGCTTGATTCTTTGGCTACAGAATTGCCTGGTGGCATTTTGATGTAGCTCGTTCATTAAATTTTCTACAATCGTTTTCCAGAGACGCATGTTTTTGCTCAACTGTAAAAACGTGGGGCGAGGCAACCAACCATTTCAGCAATTAGGCGGCAAACAGAGTTTTAATACACATACATCTAATAATATATAAGTTCTTCATCAGGTCAAAGATGATATGTAAAAATAAAAAACAAAGTTAAATGTCTTCTCGGACATTTAATGGAACTCAAAAGAAAATAAAAAAATGGGAAAGAATCGGAATAATTATTATGTCCTCTTCGTCGCTGCTGTCCGAGGTGTCAAAGAGTTTATATCCTTTTCGGGCGGACTCGTCGAGGGCCGCCACAAGCAATTTGCTTTTTAGCCTTTTCGGCATCATCTGCCGTTTATTGGCTACCTCACCCCACATGTGTTTTTTTCCACAAAATTTCACACAAAAAAAGTATTTTTAATATCGAAAAACCAACCATTCCATCGTGTTGAGCACAAAATTCTACTGTGGAGAATGCTTACTCAACTTTTTTTACACTACCTATACACGAAAAATAAACATACGTAAATCACAAAAATGTTCCTCCTGCTAGTAGTTTTTTTTATAAATGATGCTGCTTTTTACAAACTGCAACAGTCACGACACTCAAATTTTGGCAAGTACAGCGGACTGAACTAATCGACCTTACATTACAAAGGCGCGCGATTTCAATTAACGCTGTGGGAATAAGAAGGAATTGGCTGCCTCGCCCCACTGGTTGCCTCGCCCCGTTCTACTCTACTTATCATGAAACATGTCCCAATTATGAAACAGTTTGATGAATAATTCGATTTATAAATAACGGGCCGAACTTAAATTAAGTAACGATATGGGACTTGAGACTAATGGCAATTTTTTGTAATTAAAATAATACATGCTTTGCAGGATAAAAACTTCATTTTCAAATTTTTCTGTTTTTTCCTTGAACAGTTTATTTATTTTTTTTTTTTTGGCAAAATGAAATTTTTCAAATTTACTTATTTGTTCCAAGCAAAAAAAAAATACTTTTCCATAAGAAAAGATGACTTTTTAACAAAATACTCGAATTGTCAAGAAAATAAATTTTTGAAAAAAAAATTGAATTTCCTACCTAAACAGATTATTTCTAAACAAAAAAGTGTAATAGTTGATATATCAAAAAGAAATGATATTTCCTTTTATAAAAATGGATTTCACAACCAAAAAGACGACTTTTCAACAAATAAAGATTTTTCAGTCATGAAAGAAACAAATTTTTCACCTAAGTGAATGAATCTTTAAGCCAAAAGACGAATTTTTTGTACGAAAATTGAATTTTCAACCAGAAAATATGAATTTTCAGCGATAAAAAATTAATTTTTGAAAAAATTGTTAAATTTTCACCAAAAAGATAAACCTTTATTTAAAAAAATGTTAACAAAGTAGTTCTATTTTTATCTACACAGTTAAATTTTCAATTGAAAAAGATCAGTTTTCAACAAAATAGTTCAACTTTCAACCAAAGAGATGAATTTTCTACTAAAAGTATGAATCATCGACAAAAAAATGAGTTCTTAAAAAAGTGGTTCAAACAAAATAGTTGAAGCCTGAAGCAAAGAAGATTAATTTTCAACTAAACAGTTTCATTTTTACCCAAGGAAGATGAAATTTTTACTGAGGAAGATACTTTTTTAAATCAGAAAGATAAATTTTCAAAAAATATATTTGAATTTTCATACAAAAAAAACTCAGTTTGACTTTTCAACATTGAAATATGAGTTTTAAATAAGAAGTAAATTTTCTATGAAAATACTTGAATTTTCAATCCGAAAAGACGAATTTTCAACAAAAGAGTTGAATTTTCAACCAAAAGGTATACTTTTCTAACAAAATTGTTGAATCATCAAACAGTTAGATTTTTTTCCAAGAAAGATGAAATTTCTACTAAAACAGGTACATTTTTAAATCAAAAAGAAAAGCTAAAAAAAAACAGTTGAATTTTCATCCGAAAAAAATTTAATCGACTTTTCAAGAAGCAAAATATGAATTTTAAACAAGGGTAAATTTTCTATGAAATTGTTGAATTCTCAACAAACCAGTTGAGTTTTCTATTAAAAAAGATGACTTTTTCAAACAAAATTGTTGAATTTTCAACCGGACAGTTGCATTTTAATTCGAAAAAGATGAAACTCCTACTAAAATAGATGAGTTTTCAAATAAAAAAAGACACATTTTAAAAAAATTAGTTGAATTTTTACCTAAAACAGATTTCAGTTGACTTTTCAACACCAAAATATGAATTTTAAACAAGTAAAATTTTCTAAAAAATAGTTGAAATTCCAACCGGAATTCAACTTCAAGTGAAACAAATTAATTTCCCAAAAATAGCTGATTTTCAACAAAATAGTTGAATTTTTAACGCAAGCCATAAATTTTCAAATAAAATGATGAATCTTCTACTGGAATAATTGAATTTTAAACCAAACAGATGAATTTTCAACTAAAATTATGAATCTTCAGTTGGTATGGTTGAATTTTCAACCAAAAAGATGAATATTCAACCATGCAGATTAATTTTCTAAAAAAAATACGAATTTTCAACACAATATATGAATTTGCAACCAACTTATTGAATTGGCAACTAAATATGACAATTTTTTAACCAATAGTTGAATGTTACAAAAAAAAGAGATGAATTTTCAACAAAAAGTAGAGTAGTTAAATGGTGAGTTAAAGAAATTGATTTTTGAAAACATTTATTTTCAACCAAACAATTGATGAATTTTCAACTAAAATGATGAATCTTCAACTGAAATAGTTGAATTTTTTACCAAAAAGGTACAAAAATTTCCCACAGAATATTTCAATTTTTAATCAAAGAGATCAGTTACCAACCAAATAGTGAAATTTTTATCCAAAAAGATACATTTTTAACCTAAAATATAATAGTTGAATTTTCTGCTTTAAAAAACTAATTTCTAACAGAAAAAAGCGAATTTTCTACAAAATAGTTAAATTTTAAAATGGAAAAGGTTAATTTTCAATCAGAAACATTTATTTTCAACAAGGTAGTTAAATTTTCAAAGAAAGCGATGAATTTTCAAATGAAATGATAAATCTTCAACTGGAATGATTGAATTTTAAACTAAACAGGTAAATTTTCAACTAAAATGATGAATCTTTAATTGGAACAGCTGAATTTTATATAAAAAATGTACAAACATTTCCCACCGAATATTTCAATTTTTAATAAAAGAGATAAATTATCAACCAAATAGTTAAATTTTCATCCAAAAAGATACATTTTTAACCTAAAATAGAATAGTTAAATTTTCTGTTTTAAAAAACTAATTTCTAACAAAAAAACTAATTTACTACAAAATAGTTTAATTTCAAACTGGAAAAGTTGAATTTTCAGTTAGAAAAATTGATTTTCATCAATGTAGTAAAATTTTCAATTAGAGGTGAACATTCAATAAAAATGATAAATCTTCAACGAAAAAGATTAATTTTCAACAAAAGAGTTAAACTTTCAACCAAGGAGCTGAATTTTTAACTAAAAAAGGTGAATTCTCAACAAACAATGTAATATAATTGAAATTAAAACCAAAAAAGATTTTAATTTCAAATAAGAAACAGATAAATTCAACCAAAAATGGCAAATTTTTAAGAATGGTTGAGTTTTTAATAAAAGAAATATTCATTATTCATTATTATTATTTTCTAATTCATGCTTCGTTTTACTCGAAACTTTCAAACATACCAAATTATCTAAGATAAAAATATGTAATAGTTTATATTGCAATCGAAAATGATTTTAATTTGAAAGAAAAAAAAAACAAAAACATTTAAACAAGAGATGCGAATTTTAAACAAAATACATCATTTTTCCATCACGTAGTTAAATTTTCAAGAACAAATTCTTAACAAAATTTTAATTTATTTTTTTTTTTCATCTATTTATTAATATTATATTTTAATATTTTTATTTTCAAGCAAGGAATACATTTGTAACTAAAAGCCGAAAATGTGAATTAAAAAAAAAAAAAGATAAACGATCAACCGAAAAAAAATTAATTTTTAACCGGACAGTTGCAGTTTTAACCAAAAATGATTACTTCCCTTTAAAATGAGATGAATTTTTAAACCACAGGACGAATTTTCGAAACTATAGTTCAATTTTCAACGAAACAAATTTTAGTCAAGAAAAAAAAATATCAACCAAATAGTTTGACTTGTTAACAAAATTGTTTAATTTTTAACAAAATAATTGCATTTTTAATCAAATAATTAAATTTTCATCCAAACAGATAATTTTCCAACCATGAAGATTAAGTTTCTATAAGAAAAGACAAATTACAACAATTTCCCATCAAATATTTGAATTTTGTAACTAAAATAGATCAATTGTTAACAAAAAATAGAATAGTTAAATTTTCATTGGAAAATTTCAATTTTCAACCGCAAAACCAATTTTTAACAAAGTTGTTTTAAGTTTGAGCCCAAAAGATCAATTTTTAACTAAAATTATGAATCTTCAACCAAAAGAAAAATTAAATTTCCAGTCTGAAAAGATGATTTCTCCATAAGTATCCTTTTGAATACGTTTTTATACTCTTCAATCCGCTTGTGTCCGTTGGATATTCATCCATCCGTTTGAATAATACTCTTATCCGTTAAAACTATCCATTTTAATCCTTCTGTATCGATTTTTTGTATATTGCTATCCGCTTTTATACTTATACGGTTTAATCCTTCATTTTTTATCCGCTCTTTAATCCTTATCTACCCGCCAACTACTTAGATTCGATCTCATCACCTATCAGAGATTAAAAATTTATCCATTTTAATCCATGCTTATCCTCTTTAATGCTTTCTCTCAAAAATGTATTCTCTTACCGTTCTGATCCATGAATCGCTATCCGCAACTCTATATTTGTCTATCCGCAAGCTACTTTAATTTTTTTCGGTATGTAATACGGAGAAAATCTTAATCCGTGCCAATAATTTATTATCATTTTCAATCCTTTTACCATAAAATGTATTGCCTATCTGTTCAAATCCATAATTTTCTATCCGTTATAATTCGTGATTTTCTATCAAATACGAATTAGCATTATAGTTTTCACTGCAGATACATACGGATAGATTTTTTCATTCAAACTGATACGCAAGGATAGAATATTATTAGTTTAATACAGATTCAAAAGGATAGATGCGGATAGATTATTATTAGTTGAAGACTGATTAAAACGGATATATATGGTCAACATATTTTTATTTGAAGACGGGTTTAAACGGATAGATGTGGATAGATTATTTTTAGTTGAAGATGGATTAAGAATGATAAATACGGATAGATAAGGATAAAAAAGTTCGGACTGAAAAGAATAGGGGCGGATTAAATTCCACTTCACGTATTGAAAATTATTCAAGCGGATAAAGATTTAAAAATCGAACAAAAGATAGAACATGATTGAAAAGGATGCAAAGTGCTCATTCAAACGGATGAAAAATTTCTATCCGTTTGAATCCGCTAATTCCTATCCGTTTCAATCCGTTGACTTTCAGCAGGGTAAACAAGTAGAAGTGTTTCGAAATCGCTTAAAGTAAGTTCTTTGTTGATGCTTTAATATTTGTTGACACAAATTTTATCAAAATGTTGAGATTTGTGACCATAATATAATTTTCAGAATGTGTAAGCTACGTGATTTATCGCCAACTACAGTTGGCCAAATTGCCTGATCTATGGAAAAGTAGCGACTGGGTACTTCATCACGACAATGCACCTGCCCATTCACTGCACCTTATTCAGCAATTTCTGGCGAAACGCCAGAAATTGCACAAACATCTTGCACAACTTCGGCAGCCCCTATGCAGTCCTGATCCAGCTCCCTCTGAGTTTTTACTGATACCCAAATTAAAGTACCTTATAAGGAAAATGATTTCAAGACTACTGTATTTTCAACCAAAAAAGATTTTCTAACAAAAGAGATCAATTTTCAACTGAATGTCGAATTTTCGACATAGTAAATTAATTTTTCAACTAAACAGTTGAATGGCCAACCAAATAGTTGAACTTTCAAGCAAAAGAGGCGAATTTTCAACAACATAGTCTAACTTTTAACCAAATAGTTGAATTTTGCAGTCAAAAAGATCATTTTTTTCAAAGACGGTTGAATTTTCAGTAAAAAAAAATAATTTTCAAGAACAAAAAATTGTCCACCTGTTCAATTCAAGCAAAAAGGTGAATTTTCAATACAAACAAATCATTTTCTACCCAAAAAGACGAATTTTCACCAAAAACAACTAAAAATGGATTGATTAAATTTTAAGATAAAAAAATTTATTTTTAATAAAGAAAAAAGAAATTTCCAACAAAACACGTGAATTTAAAAAAAAAATTAACAAAGTAGTTTAAAGTAGTTTAATTTTCAACCAACTACTCAAATTTTCAAACAAAAACAATGAATTTTTAACCATATAGTTCAATTTTCAACTAAATTGTTGAACTTTGAAGCAAAAAAAAAATAATCATCTACAAAACAATTGAATTTTCAACCCAAAAATATAATTTTTTAATCAAATAGGTAATTTCCTGCCAAATAGTTAATTTCCAGATAAATAGTTTGATTTTTAACCAAATAGCTCAATTTTCAACCGAAAATATTAATTTTTAATTATAAATAAGTTCAGTTTTTAGTCCGATAAGTTAATTTTCAACATAGTAGAATTTTTCAATTCAAAATGGTACATTAAAAAAAAAGTTGAATTTTCATCCCGAAATAAAGGTGCAAAATTAATCTGTGGGAATATCAACAATTACATTTTTTTTTGTAAATTTATATTTTAACGTTGAAAATTCAATTCCTTAGTTGAAAGTTGAACTAATTTCTTAAAAATTAATTTTCTTTGTTCGAGATTCGTAATTTTAGTTCAAAATTCATGTCTTTGCTTCAAAATTAAACTACTTTATTAAGAATTTGTTGGTTTAAGATTAATTTCTTCAACTGAAAAATCAACTATTTGGTTGAAAATTTAACTGTTTTGTTAAAAATTAACTTTTTTTTTTTAATTCATATTTTTTGGTGGAAAACTCAGCTGTTTTGTAGAAAAATCGTCTCTTTGGATTAAAAATTCAACAATTTTGTAAAAAATTTAATTATTTGATATAAAATTCCACTACTTCATAGAAAATTTGGTTTTTTTATTGGAAATTAATTTTTTCAATTGAAAATTTAACTATTAGATTTTTCGTTGGAAACGGATCTTTTTTAGTTTTAAAAATCAAGCACCTGATTGTCAATAAATGTAGTTTGTTGAAAATTAATTTCTTTCTCTAGAAAATCAATCTTCTTGTTTGAAAATTCAACTATTGGGTTCAAAGTTTATGTATTTTTTTTAATTCGTGTTTTTTTGTAGAAAATTCATCTTCCTTGTTGAAAATTCAACTATTCGGTTGAAAATTTATGCATTTTTTTGAGAATTCATTCTTTTTAGAAGAAAATTAGCCTTCTGGGTCGAAGATTCATCTTTTTGAGTTGAAAATTCATCTCTTCTGGTTAAAATTTCAGCTATTTGGTTGAAAATTAATCTGTTTTGGTTAAGGATTAAAATATTTTGTTTAAAATTCGTATTTATTGGTTCAAGTCAACTGTTTTTGATTAAAAATAAAAATTTTGTCTTGGTTAAAATATCAAATATTACAATTATTGTTGAGAATTCACATTTTTTATTGAAAATACCACTACTTTTCGAAAGTTGAAATACTTTGTTAATTCATAAGAAAAAGTAACATTTTACCAAACTCCTCCTCCCAAATCGTCTTCATCATTTTTGGATGAACACTAAATAAATTCACAAAAAAATTTGCTCGCCAAAAATTACGTGAGATTCAAAAGAATTCAAAGTGAATTTGAGAGAATTTGAAGGAACTCAAAAGAATTCAAAATAAAAAAAAAGTGGATTCAAGAGAATTAGAAAGAATTCAGAAACAGGTGTACATCTGAATAAATATTATGAAAATATTGAAAAATATTAACTGAAGATATAAACTAATAGAAAATAAATCCAAACGATTAGAATTTTTATTAAAATCTTCCAAAGCTTTCTTGTCTGACTATCACATAATTTCTCTACTGATTTTTCAGAAAACAGATCTATTAAAAAAATTGATGAAAATTATAACTAATTTGTTTTCTATAAACAGAAAGAAGTCCTATAAAATGGAATTCTAAGTTGCAAAATCCAACATCAGACTTTAGAACCCAAAATGCTGCCACCAAACAGGGGAAATAGGGTGATTTTTTACGAAAAATTGGGGAATATTAGGGAAATACAATTTTTTCAATAAAATTGAGGGTAAAGAGTCAAATTTTTTAGAAAATTTTCGAATTTGAAACCCAAAAAAATGGATTTTTAACAAAATAGTTCATTTTCATCCATCAAATATGAATTTTTAACCGAATAGTTGAATTTGTACCAAAAAGAAAAATTTGCAACTCAGAAAGATTTTTCGGTCAAGAAAGAAAAAAACTTTAATCCAGATATGAAATTTTCAAGTCAAACGGCAAATTTTATACGAAAAAGTTGAATTTTGAGCACTTCAATATAAATTTTCAACAAAAAAGTTCATGTTTAATAAAAATAGTTAAATTTACAACCAATTATATGAATTCTGAACAAAAACTATAATATATTATAAAAAACTATAATTATTATAATATAATATAATAAATTTTCAACAAAATTGTTGAATCCTCAACAAAAACAGATTAATTTTCAACTAAACAGTTGCATAAAAAAAAAGAATTGATTTCCAACAAGAGATAGTTTTTTAAACTAAAAAGACAAACTTGCAACTAAGAAAGAATTTTCAGTCTCGAAAGAAAAAATCTTCAACAAAATTGTGAATTTTTTAAGTCTGAGGCAAAATTTCTATAAAATAATTTAATTTTTAGACCGAAAACATGAATTTTCAAGAAAACAGTTGAAATGAATATTCCAAAAAAAAAAATGATTATGAATTTTGAATTTGAGTTTTCATCAAAATAATTAATTTTTCAACTTTTCGATTAAAAAGAATTAACGTTAAACTAAGAAAGATAGAAGCTCAAAGTAAAATGTTACGAATACTCGGTATTTTATCAAAAAAATATTTGAATTTTGAATCAAGAAGAGTTGAAAAATCAGCCAAAAAAGACAACTTTTTTTTAACAAAACAGTTAAATTTGCAAATAAAAGAATGACTTTATAACAAATTTGTTCATGTTTCAAAAAAATAATGAAATTTTCAACCACATAAGAATATTTTCACCAAAAAAGATGAATTCTCAATCAAAAATATAGTAGCAAACTCCTTAATTAAAAACAATTGACTTTAAACGTGAAATAATTAGATTTTCTTTTTGGGTTCTATTAATTTAGTTTACATTTAAGCAAAAAAATAAGAAAAAGAGATTTTTTTTTTAAACAGGGGAAAAAAGAGAAATTCTTTTTGAAAAAAGGGAAAGAGGGGAAATAAGGGAAAGAGCGTGGAGTCTGCAGTAGTCTATTAGAATGAAGTCTTCTGTCTGACCAAACCGGAACCTATCTACTGCTTAAGGTAGTTGTGCCAAAAGTCAGGAAAAAAAGTTTTCTATCATTGTAAGAATTGAAATGATATTATCAGTCATGTCCCATGAAAGAAAAATTATTATTTTTTATGAAAAAAAGTTCAAAACATACCAAAAATGATTATTTTAACAATAGTTTTTGTAATTGAATTTCTTACTGTTGCTTAAAATTTCTAATTATTTGTTTAAAAAATACTTTCTTTAAAAAAAATCTGTTCAACTATTCCAGCCATATGAAAATTTACTTTAAAAATTGGAAACAGCAGAGTTCTAGAGAATGTTTTTCCCGAAAAAAAAACCCATTTCTTAAAATTCAACCATTTTTCAACAAATTGGAAAGAAGCAGTATAGTAAGAAGAAATTCAATTGCAAGAAATATTTTTTAAATAAATGTTTCTTGTCCTGACTTTTTTTGTACTTTTCAACAGAATTGGAATAAAGGTCAGGTTTAAGGAATAAGCCCTGAACCAAGGTAAGCTTGACATTAGTCTTGAAACCTTGCGATATGGCTTCCGTACGTTTGCACGTGCGTTGCCACAACAGACACTTTAACAATTGTCTAGATTTCAAAAGAAGATAAAAACAGTATGAAAATTTAATTACGAAATTCTCAGAAATTTGAAAATTAAAAATTCCATCATACAATTTGGAAAACACACTCTTAAATGTCTTAATTGAAATTTAAAAACAAATAAATGAAAGGTAAACAAAATTTAAATTAATTTATAAATTAATTTTTCAAATTGTTGTTTCTGTTTGCAGTATGAAGTTGATTCGCATAAATGCTTTCGTTTTTTTTTAAATTTGTTTGTTTTATTTTTCAAATGATTTAAAGTTTAGAAATAAATAAGAGTAAAAGTATATGTTTTTTCATGTACTAAAATACTTGAAATAGAGAAGAAGCCAACCTTTATATGACTTCTGATATTAGTTTCAGTAAAAATAATTAAATTACTAAAACCTATTACAATGACAATTTTTTTAATTTCAAGGATGAGTGAAATCTTTGACCTTCTTAGTTTATGATATAAAAAAGTTAGAAACATTTTAAATAACATAAATGATTCATGATTCTCCCTTTTTTAAATATCTTAAAACTGTGAATTGAAAAAAAATGTTTTTGGTCAGCTTTCAGTTTCAAACTTTCAACATTATATTATTCAAAAACTGGAAACATTTAAAATTAAACAATTTTGAAATTAACTCATATATCGAAACCTTGAAAATGGTTTGGTTTCATTTTTGAATCTTTCAAAATTGTATCGTTTGCAAAAAATTATATTTTACAGTAGAAAAAAAATTAAAAACAATGATTAGTTAAATAATTAATTTTAAGCTGAAGTGTCCTCAATTACTTGAATAAAGGTTTGAAATTGAATAATTTTAAATCAAAAACTTTGAATAATTTAATAAATCCCAATTCGGAGTCGTTGATATTAAATAACTTGTAAATGAGGAATACTTAAAATTGTACACTTTTGAAGTTTTTGAGGCTATAAAAATTCGGAGGCTTACCAATTTAATTAATTTCACTACTTATCATTTAAAACTGAAAATTAATCAATTTTACAATTTAAAAATGACCCATTTTCAAATTTTGAAAGTTTTCATTATAAATTTGAATTTCTGAGTAATTTTACAATATCAAATTTAAAGCTTTTTAAAATAAAAAATTAAAAAATTAAAATAAAAAATTGTGATTTCTTTTTTTTTTCAATTGCGACGTTTATATATAAAGCAATGCAAATTTGGCAGATTCCCCGATTTCCTGAAACTCTCTGGAAATCTGAGAAATTCCTTTAATACGGAATTCCCAGAATGCATTGAATATTTTTAATTCCTTGCATTCTGTGAATGCGTGAAAATATCTAAATTGCTTAAATTCTCTACATTCCTTAAATTTTTTAAATTCTCTGAATTCTTTAAATTCTCTGAATTCTTTAAATTCTCTGAATTCCTTAAATTCTCTGAATTCCTTAAATTCTCAAAATTTCTTGAATTCTCTGGATTTTCCAAATGCTCTGAATTCCTTAAATTCTTCGAATTTCTTAAATTCTCTGAGCTCCATGAATTTTCTGAAATCTTTGAATTTTCTGAAATCTGTAAATTTTCTGAAATCTTTAAATTCACTACATTTCCTGAAATCAATAAATATTCGGAATTTCTTGAATTTTCTGAATTCTCTGACAAATTTGGCAGATTCCCAGATTTCCTGAAGCTCTCTGAAAAGCTCAGAAATTCCTTCAATACGGAATTTTCAGAATTCATTGAATATTTTTAATTCCTTGCATTCTGTGAATGCGTGAAAATGACTAAATTGCTTAAATTCTCTACATTCCTTAAATTCTTTAAATTCTCTGAATTCTTTAAATTCTCTGAATTCCTTAAATTCTCAAAATTTCTTGAATTCTCTGGATTTTCCAAATCCTCTGAATTCCTCAAATTCTTTGAATTTCTTAAATTCTCTGAGTTCCATGAATTTTCTGAAATCTTTGAATTTTCTGAAATCTTTAAATTTTCTGAAATCTTTAAATTCTCTACATTTTCTGAAATCAATGAATATTCGGAATTTCTTGAATTTTCTGAATTCTCTGACAAATTTGGCAGATTCCCTGATTTCCTGCAGCTTTCTGGAAATCTTAGAAATTCCTTCAATACGGAATTCTCAGAATGCATTGAATGTTTTTAATCCCTTGCATTCTGTGAATGCGTGAAAATTACTAAATTGCTCAAATTCTCTGAATTCCTTAAATTCTTGTAATTCCTTGAATTCTCTGAATTCTTTAAATTCTCTGAATCCTTTAAATTCTCTAAATTCCTTGAATTCTCAGCATTTCTTAAATTCACTGAATCTTTTTAATTCTCTGAATTCCCCAAATTCTTTGAATTCCTTGAAATCTTTGAATTTTCTGAAATCTTCAAATTCCTCAAATTCTCGGAATTTCTTAAATTCACTGAATCTTTTTAGTTCCCTGAATTCCTTAAATTCTCTGAATTCCTTGAAGTTTCTGAAATCCTTAAATCTTCTGAAATCTTCAAATCCTCTACATTTCCTGAAATCAATGAATATTCGCAATTTCTTGAATTTTCTGAATTCTCTGACAAATTTGGCAGATTCCCAGATTTCCTGAAGCTCTCTGAAAATTTCAGAAATTCCTTCAATACGGAATTCCCAGAATGCATTGAATATTTTTAATTCCTTGCATTCTGCGAATGCGTGAAAATCACTGATTTGCTTAAATTCTCTGAATTCCTTCAATTCTTGTAATTCCTTGAATTCTCTGAATTCTTTAAATTCTCTAAATTCCTTAAATTCTCAGCATTTCTTAAATTCACTGAATCTTTTAAATCCCTGCATTCCCTAAATTCTCTGGATTCCTTGCATTTTCTGAAATCTTTAAATTCTCTAAATTCCTTAAATTCTCAGAATTTCTTGAATTCACTGAATCTTTTTAATTCCCGGAATTCCTTAAATTCTCTGAATTCCTCCAATTCTCTGAGTTCCTTGAATTTTCTGAAATCTTTATATTCTCTACATTTCCTGGAATCAATGAATATTCGGAATTTCTTGCATTTTCTGAATTCTCTGACAAATTTGGCAGATTCCCCGATTTCCTGAAGCTCTCTGAAAATTTCAGAAATTCCTTCAATACGGAATTCTCAGAATTCATTGAATATTTTCAATTCCTTGCATTCTGTGAGTGCATGAAAATCTCTAAATTGCTTAAATTCTCTGAATTCCTTAAATTCTTGTAATTCCTTAAATTCTCTGAATTCTTCAAATTCTCTAAATTCCTTAAATTCTCAGCATTTCTTCAATTCACTGAATCTTCTTAATCCCTGCATTCCCCAAATTCTCTGAATTCTTTGAATTTTCTGAAATCTTTAAATTCTCTAAATTCCTTAAATTCTCAGAATTTCTTAAATTCACTGAATCTTTTTAATTCCCCGAATTTCTTAAATTCTCTGAGTTCCATGAATTTTCTGAAATCTTTGAATTTTCTGAAATCTTTAAATCTTCTGAAATCTTTAAATTCACTACATTTCCTGAAATCAATAAATATTCGGAATTTCTTGAATTTTCTGAATTCTCTGACAAATTTGGCAGATTCCCAGATTTTCTGAAGCTCTCTGAAAAGCTCAGAAATTCCTTCAATACGGAATTCTCAGAATTCATTGAATATTTTTAATTCCTCGCATTCTCTGAATGCGTGAAAATCACTGATTTGCTTAAATTCTCTGAATTCCTCAAATTCTTGTAATTTGTTAAATTCTCTGAATTCTTTATATTCTCTAAAATCCTTAAATTCTCGGAATTTCTTAAATTCACTGAATCTTTTTAATTCCCCGAATTTCTTAAATTCTCTGAGTTCCATGAATTTTTTGAAATCTTTGAATTTTCTGAAATCTTTAAATCTTTTGAAATCTTTAAATTCACTACATTTCCTGAAATCAATAAATATTCGGAATTTCTTGAATTTTCTGAATTCTCTGTCAAATTTGGCAGATTCCCAGATTTCCTGAAGCTCTCTGAAAAGCTCAGAAATTCCTTCAATACGGAATTCCCAGAATTCATTGAATATTTTTAATTCCTTGCATTCTGCGAATGCGTGAAAATCTCTAAGTTGCTTAAATTCTCTGGATTCTTCAAATTCTCCAACTTCCTTACATTCTCAGAATTTCTTGAATTCTGTGGATTTTCCAAATTCTCTGAACTCCTTAAATTCTCTGTATTCCTTGAATTTTCTGAAATCTTTGAATTTTCTCAAATCTTTAAATTTTCAAGATTCCCCGGAATCAATGAATATTCTCTAAATATCCTGAATTTGTTGAATATTCTAAATTCCTTGTGTTCTCTGAATTCGTGAAAATCTCTGAATTCCTCAAATTTATTGAGGTCTATGATTTCTCTAAATTTCTCAAAATCCTGGAATATTCGGAATTCCTTGAATTCTCTCAATTCACAGAATTCATAAAATATTCGGAATTCTCTAAATCCCCGGAATTCCTCAAATATTCTGAATTCTTAAAATTCTTTAAGTCCTATAAATTCCTTGAATATTCTGAATCCCTAAAATTATCTAAATCCTCTGAATACCTTGAATGTTCTGAATTCTCTAAATTCCTTCAATTTCTTAAATCCTCTCAAATTCTCTGTATTCTCTGTAATCCTTGAATAGTCAGAAATTTTCTGAATTCTTTGAAATACTTTAATAATCTGAATTCCATAAATTTCTTAAACATCTTATATTATTGAAATTCATTAAATTCTCCAAATCCCTTGAATTCCTTCAAATCTTCTAAATTCTCTGAATTCATAGAATTTCTTCAATTCCTTCAATTTTTCTGAATTCCTCTGAATTCTTTGAATTATTTTGAAGTCCTTAGAATTCAGGGATTTCTAAAATTTAGGACACTCCACGAATTCAGATAATTCGGACCATTAAGGTGAATTCAGGTATATCTGGGAATTCGGAGGAATTCAGTGTATTTCAAGGAAGTTAAAAGAATTAAAAAAGATCTAAAACAGTTTAAAAGCATGCCAAAAAATAGAAAATAATAATAAACAAAAAAATAATGTTTCCAAAAAAGTGAAAAACCGATAAATTCTTGTAAAAGGAAAGTCTCTGGTACCTTATTTCATATATTTAATTGAACAAATACATATTTGACCGAATAACTACCATATAACCAAACTTTACATTATTTAGATTTTAACACATAATTTACTCAAAATTTCGAAAAAAAGCTTTTCAAGCATTTCCAACGGTTTTATGAGACTGAAATTTTTATTTGAGATTCCTGACAATTTTTTTATGATTTTTTAGTTTGAAAATTAATTTTAAGAGATTATTTACAAATATTTTGAAGCATTCGAAAATTTCCTAAAATCTCAAAAAAGACTGAAAGAATCTTCAATTTTTAAAGATTTTTACGAAAATTTAGGAGAAGTTCGAATTGTTTAAAAAGATATTCAAAAGTGTTCAAAAATGTTTAAAATAATTGAAAACTTGAAAAGATTTCAAAAAATTTGAATTAATATTGAGATTTTTGAAGATTTCAAAATAAAATTGTTAAGCTTTTCAAGAATTTTAAAAAGTTTCAAGAAAATAACAAATTTCTTAAGATTTCTGACAAATTTTTTAATGATTTTTCATGTTGAAAAATTAACTTTAAGAGACTTTTTAGAAATTCTTTTGGAGATTTCAAAATATTTCAAAAGAATTCCGAAATTTCTCAAAATACAATGTGGAAGCTTTCAAGGTAATTTTTTTAAATTTTCTAATATTTTTCAAAATTTTATTAATAATTTGATTCAGTTTGTAATGTATTTAGAAATTTTTAAAGTGTTGAAAAGATTGAAAATATTTTCAAACATTGAAAGAATTTCGAAAATTTGTAAAATATTTTTTAATTTCTTCCAAATTTCTACAAGTCCTAAATATCTTTTAAAACCACACAAATGATTCATAAAAATTTTTAAAATCGTGTAATATAAATGAACTTTCATAAAATATTTATAGATACTTTTTCGATATTCCTGAAATCTTCAAAAATCTTTTTAAACTTTCTCAAGAATCCTAGAAAAACTATATTTATATAACCTTAAAAACAAAACAAATAAACTTAAAAAATATATTATTATTCGAAATTTTTATTTTCATTGTAATTTTTTTTTCTTCGTCGAAAAATCTTTCTTTTGTTAAGACATCATGTTTTTTGGTAGAAAATTTAGCCATTTGGTTGAAAATCATTGTTGAAATTTGTATTAAACATATCTGAAATCTTCAAAAATATTGTTGAATTTTCTCAAAAAAATCCGAAATAAAAATCTATACAAGTGATCACAATACGCTTTTCAAGCAAAATATTGCAGCTGCGGCAAGAGTATGGATAAAAAGTGATACAAAAAATTGGCTAAGAGTCAACTTCCTAGTACTGCGTCATTTGAAAAATGCAGTATCGTGGACTCAATCCTATTGGCTCAATACCAGTTTCACTCAATTTAAAATTTTTACTTCAGTAGTATAAATATTAATCTCTTAAATATTATAAAAGACTTTTTGATTCAGAAATGTCACTAAAAAAAACCAACGACGTAAAAACTTTGCCAAGTATAAGATAATTGCAAGTCGTGGAAAATGTTTTAAAAGTCCTTGCCAAGTAGTTTGGAAACTTTAGGAGTTGCAGTTTTATTTAAAAGCTTGCCGCATAGAAATATTAAAAACTGACATAATTAAAATGTTGGACTTTGTCAAAGCATTTTTCTCATTAGTTTTATATTTGAATATGTTGCCAGGGTGAAAAAGTTTGCAAGCTTCTTCAGAAAAGTTCAATTTCCGAAACAAGAGAGCACCTACCTTTTTAATTCTCAGCATTAATAATATTCCTGTACAAAATTGTATTTCAGGAAATGTAACTTTCAGCTCAACTTATTCTGTATCGCCTATTTAGTAATGATTGGTTTTAAAAAGCTATATAAAAACTGGCAGCAAAAAAGGGTTTATCTTCTTTATAGGTTTTGGCTATAAGCCACACTTTACGAGATAAAGCCAGATTTATCGATTTTATAATGCTTCTGGTAACTTATCTTGATTATTCTTAAACTATCGGAGAAAATTTATGGGAAGAAGTCATGCAGTTTGTTAAAAGCTTTTTTTCACTTTTTTTAAGTGAGAATATTTCAAAACAGAAATTTAAAAATATTTTTCATATCGCGCTCATTTTAGTAAAGGATTTCCATATTATCGTGATGTGCCAGAAAAATGCAACTAATTCTGCGCTTTTAAATGAGAAAGGCTTGAGCTTGGGCTAACATCGCTAAATTATTGAAACGGTGCTTATCTCACGAGCACCGGCCTTCCTCATTATAATCAAGTATAGCAAACATCATTTGCTTTCCCGTAAAGGGAGCATTATATATCACCTAAATTATTTTTATCTAACACTTTTCTTCTTCGAAAAATTACTCTGCTTTTATTATTTGCTAATTTTATTTAAATCCAGTATTGTTCCTAGTACAACTAAAATTTGGATTAATTTATTTCAATATCTTAATGAATCTGTATCTTCATCTGAATCTTCTTTCATTGCCCAAAATATCAAAGAACAATTATAAATGACCTTATTAGGGTATATTGTATCTATAAATAATACCATGGTGGTTTCGGATGATATTGCTGTCAATGCGTGATGTGCTTGTAGAGGTCTTGAGAGATGCTATTTTTGTAGTAAAGGATTGTTTATAGATCTTTGTTTGAGAAGAAAAATGATTTGATATATTCTCATGGATATAAGTGTTCATAAGGATAGTACCTCCATGAACATATAAGATGACATTCCCTTGTATGAGGATGATTATAGAAAGTGTTCCTATCGATAAAGATGATTAGGGATGATTAGATAGTGGATAGAAGTGGTTAGAAGCAATAGTTTCATGAACAGAAATTGCTAGAGATGGTATTCTTATGAAGAAATATGTTTAACCTATGATAAAGCACTAATTAGATGATGCTCCTAATAAATAATAGTGAATATAAATGGTTAGAAGCATTATTTTTAAGAATAGCAGTCGCTATAAATGGTATTTTCATCAATAGTTATGATAAGCTTATGATGAAGCACTACTTAGATGATTTTCCTATTGGATACTAATGTATAGAAATGGTTAGGGCAATAATGTTAAGAAAAGCAATCACTAGAGATGTTATTCTTATCAATAGATATGATCAGCTTTATGACAAAGCACTAATTAGATGATCTTCCTACAGTTCGAGATGGTTAGTGATGGTATCTTTTTGATAAGAATTGGTGGAGAGTATTTTTTATAATCGAGATGGCTGCAGATTTTTAAGTAGAGATGATAATCCTGTAGAAAAAGACAGTTGAAGCTGGTACTATTGAGACTGAAATGGCTATGTGTAATCTCATGAAAATAATTATGGATGCTCTTCTCCAACAGAAACTTGGTTTAATATGTTCTAATAACCAGAGTTAATTAGAAACTCTGCTTCTTCGATTAAATATTGTTATGCAATAGAAATATTCGGCAAATTACCCCCAAGAACGATTACTATACAATTTTTGTATAATCAAAGCTACAGTTCGTTGACACCAGAAGATGTCTGAAGGAAAAAACTTACCAGTGGAGCGCAGTCAAGTGGTTGTTCGCCTTCTGGTAGAGTAGTGATGAGGAAGAGAACTGGACTCGTGACCAGAAGGCTGGTGACAAGAAGCATGGCGAATGTGAGGAGAGCCTTGTGAACAGCTTTGCTTCTTCTGAGCCAGAAGCAGGGCACGCAGCAGATCCAGGTCCCGGACTGATCGGGCCTTTCGACATTGAGCATCGGCTCATCAGGGAGTGCAGCGACATCCTCCCCAGCTGTGGAAGCTGGGGTGGCATGGTGTTCACGTGGGGCAGCTGGCGGGTGTACCTGAGTAGCGGCATGGGCACCGGACCCCGGTGCAGACCCACTACCTGGGGCACACAGAGTGCGCGGACTCAGAGGCAATCTTACGGTTGCCTCTCCACGTGTGCGGATACCCACACCACGGGCCCTGCTCCCACCGTAACCCTGGTTCACTGTACACAGAGCCACATTTGCCGGGTGACCCCGAACTTTCTACTCCAATTGCGCCAGCCTTTTCCTGGTCTTCTCTAAAGCTGTCCAGCTTTATTGGTCCTTGATCAACCCTTGCAGAAAGTCGGCCCCCTGGTTCCCCTTGGCTCCAATTGGCTCAGGGTTGCACATTTTTTCTGTCCTCAATGGTTGATAGTGAACTGAAAAGAGATGAAGATTATTCATAAGGTAACCAATACTATGTTCTTTCTAATCATCCCTAATCACAGGACATCATCTGGGATTTTCTCTCTGTTCATAAGGAAATGAAACTAGACAATATTCCAAAGATATTCCGCAAAAATTATATATTCCGAAGAATGTCTTAAAGTATCACTGAACGTCAAAACATCATATCTATGTATCTGTAGTCATTTTCTTTAAGGAAAAGCAACAACACTCAATAACATTGCTAGACAAAATGATAATGTTTAGGTATTGCTAATCGACTTCCTATGTGAGAATCTATCATCTCTAAATATTTCTGCATACTAAAATGAAGGTATAAATGTCCAATTTAATTCCCAAAGTACCATAATCAACTATCTTTATCCTTAAGAGAAGTAACTATATCCACGATATTTCAATCATCTTCATCCATGAGGATACCCTAAACAGTTAATCATATTAAGCCCCAGAATTATTATATCTAATCACCTTCTCTAATCATCCTCATTCATAATACCATCCGGTACTTGTTAAATTCTAAAGATACTGTCTCTAATTAAAAGAATAATATCTCTAAACACCTTAATTAAAATAAAAATTCCAAGTGAGTTATGAAATACAAATATTTTTTAAAAATGTTAATGAAAACTTCAATATCTTCAAAAATGATTATGGTGTTCCACTTTCTTTTCATGATCTTGGATCATCATTGGAATTTTTTAAAGATGAATATTCTCCTCTTGATCTATAAGGCCTTTTTTAGAGTAAGATTTTCAAATATGTTCCCAATACAAATCCTTGAATAAATATACAATACGTTCTAAATTTCTTTCTTTGAATTTCAAGTGGCGAAAAACAATACCAGTGAACCATTTCCGCAATATCTGAATCGATTTCTCTAACAGTTCCTAGTTAGGAGACAACTTATAGACATAAAAGCTTACTCGACTTTTTCGAACTAAGCAACTTTTCAAGGTTTCAGTCCACCCTTTGTATCCTATCATTATGACATTCTTTATTTCACTCCTGACTCATTCCTGAATTTCTGACATCTATGAAAACAACGAATCATTTCGGACTTAATTTACTTTTATTTAATTGGTAAGGTCCATTTTTACGGGTGCTTTATATCTGGCACTCAAATGTGTTACAATTATTGAACTATAAAATTATTTGCTTTTTTATCTAAAGTACCTTGATGAAATGTAATCCTCACACTTGCGAGTGAAAATGCAACAAATCTTCAAATTTGAAGATTCGTTCAAATTTTAGCTGCTATTTCCGATCTGAATTTTATCAAGAAAATTGACGAATCCGAGTACAAATGCACTAATTTTTTGAAAAAAAAGGTCTTCGAAAATTGAAAAAGAAGCCCTTCTCGAAAGAAATTTGCGGCAGAAAATTCAAAAACGGAACCGGAAACCGTGGTTCTGCGTGATTGTTGCACGGCTGACGTTAACACGCGGACTGGCAACTTAAACACTGAATCGCCTCTCCTATTACTCCCTCCTCAGCTGCTTGAAACAGGGTCGAGCTTTCCTACTTTGGCGCCCCCACTCTGCTTAAATGTCGACCCGCATTTCCCTGATAAAAACGACAAAAATACAAAATATTAAACATGTTAAAAATTGCATTAAAAATAAGTGGATTAAAAAAAATTAATAAAAACGACATTGGATAAAAAAGCTGCAAAAAGTCGAAAAATATGTTAATTGACTACTGCATTAACACTTGTCAAATTCATTCTTAATGTAGTTGTCAACTGTCTGCAGTCTTTATCTAACAATCTTTTCAAAATTTGATGTGCATCTAATCACATAAGCCAAACATATTTTAAATAACTTCACATTTCATTTATTTTTCCCTTAGAAAGAAAATTACTAATGCGCATGAGATCAATCGAGCGTACATTCAACGCTTCTTGTATATCTATATAGAGCTTGTAAGCCACTCTCTTTTATATTGTATTAGACATTAGACCTCTTTGCGACAAGTGTTTTTATATTGTTCAGGGCCGCCGTTGTTAAAAAAAGAAATTTTTTTTCATTAGAAACTTTACCATTTCCATCACACTTTTATATATTGTTCCTGGGGGGGGGGTCGATTTGAGGGGGTGAATTTGAGTGGTGTAGGTAACAGAAATTATACGATTTGGAGCCCTGCTGGAAGCAAAAAGATTGAAAAGGATAGAAATTGAGGGATAGGGAAAAATATAATTATTTTATTTCTCTCAATAGGTCACTTTGCATCCCTAAAACGCTATCTATTCCTATTCCCAATTTCAATAATTTTTTATCTTTTTCTTCCTTTCGTGACAGAGGACTCTTATCTTTTTCTATCCCTTAGTCCATTTATCTATCCATTAGGAATTTCAATCTATTTCTCTATCTTTCGTAATAGCGGACCCTCATCCTTTCCTTTACTTCATTCTATCCCTTTAATATAAATTTGAATATTCATCCAATTCTTGTTCTATCTCTGGCGATTGAGTGCTCTTATAATTTTCTATCCCTCAAAATTTAGGAATCCATAGAAAAGTTAGGAAATTAATTTAAAAAATAAATTTGACGTGGCCGCCTAGCAGCAAAACTTTCAGGTTGACGTGGATAATGGATACAGAGGAGATACGAAAGTATGAACAAGAATTAAGATTGATAGAGAGGTAAAAAAGTATTGACGTGGATAGATAAAGATAAGATGAGATCGGTAAGCAGATATTGAAAAAGGTGGGCGTGAATTTAGATTGATAATGGGATAGAAAAAGATTGACGTGGATAGACAAAGGATCGGATGAGATAGGAAAAAGGATATTAAAAAATATGAACATGAATTCAGATTGGCAAAGAGATAGAAAAAGATAGACAGGAATTCAGAATGAGAGAGAGATAAATATTTACGTGAATAGATGAAGGATAGGATGAGATAGGGAAGCGGATATTGAAAAAAATAGAAGTGAATTGAGATTAACAAAGAGGTAGAAGGCAATTGACGTGTATAAATAAAAGATCGGAAGTGATAGAGCAGAGGGTATTAGAAAAGATAAACGTGAATTTAGATTGGCAAAGAGATAGAAAAAGATAGACGGGAATTTATATTGACGGAGATATAGAAAAAGGTTGACGTGGATAAAGAAGCGAATATTGAAAAAGATAGAAGTGAATTCGGATTGGCAGAGAGATAGAAACAGATAGACGGGAATTTAGATTGACCAAGAGATAGAAAAAGGTTGAAGTGGACAGATAAAGGATAGGATGAGATAAGGAAGCGAATATTGAAAATGATTGACTTGAATTTAGATTTATAATGAGATAGAAAAAGATTGTCGTAGACGACAAAGGATCAGATGAGATAGAAAAGAGGATATTAAAAAAAGAGACCTGAATTTAGATTGGCAAAGAGATAGAAAAAGATAGACAGGAATTCAGAATGAGAGAGAGATCGATAAATATTGACGTGAATAGATGAAGGATAGGATGAGATAGGGAAGCGGATATTGAAAAAAAAAATAGAAGTAAATTTAGATTAACAAAGAGGTAGAAGGCAATTGACGTGTATAAATAAAAGATCGGAAGTGATAGAGGAGAGGGTATGAAAAAAGATAAACGTGGATTTAGATTGGCAAAGAGATAGAAAAAGATAGACGGGAATTTAGATTGACCAAGAGATAGAAAAAGGTTGACGTGGATAGATAATGAAGCGAATTTTTACAAAGGTAGACACGAATTTAGATTGGTGAAGCAATAGAAAAGGATAGACAGGAATTTAGAATGAAAGATAGATAGAAAAAGATTGACATGGATAGACAAAAGATCGGATAAGATAGAGAAGAGGACATTAAAAATGATAAACGTGAATTCAGATTGGCGAAGAAATAGAAAAAGATGGACAGGAATTCATAATAACAGAGAGATAGAAAAAGGTGTGAATTTAGATTGATGATGCGATAGAAAAAAATTGACGTAAATAGACGAAGGATCGGACGAGACAAAAAACAGGATATTGAAAAAGATAGACGTGAATTTAGATTAGAAACGAGATAGAAAAAGATGGACGGGAATTTAGAATAACAGAAAGATAGAAAAATATTGACGTGGATAGATAAAGGATAGGATGAGATACGGAAACGGATATTGAAAAAGATTGACGTGAATTTAGATTGGCGAAGAAATAGAGAAAGATAGACGGAAATTTAGAATGACAGAGAAATAGAAAAAGGTTGACGCGGATATATAATGGAGCGAATATTGAAAATGATAGACGTGAATTTACATTGGCGAAGGAATAGAAAAAGATAGACAGGAATTCAGAATAACGGAGAGATAGGAAAAGGTGTGAATTTAGATTGATGACGAGATAGAAAAAGTTTGACGTGGATAGACGAAGGATCGGATGAGATAGAGGAGAGGGTAATAAAAAAGATAAACGTGAATTTAGATTGGCAAAGAGATAGAAAAAGATAGACGGGGATTTAGATTGACCAAGAGATAGAAAAAGGTTGACGTGGATAGATAATAGAGCGAATATTGAAAAAGATAGACTTGAATTTAGATTGGCGAAGGACTAGAGGAGATAGACAGGAATTTAGAATGACAGAGGGATAGAAAAAGGTTGACGGGGATAGACAAAGGATCGGATAAGATAGAGAAGGGGATATTAAAAAAGATAAACGTGAATCCAGATTGGCAAAGAGATAGAAAAAAAATAGAAGGGAATTTCCCAGCAGGGAAAAGGTAACAAGAGGAGGGGGGGTATGATACACAGACATATGCTTGAATGGCAATACACGGGAAAGGGGAGAGGTGGAAGGGAGAGACGAGAAGGGCAATATAGGTATAAGATGTGAGAATGAGGGGGATGCTGCGTTCAGAGAGAAGTAGGGAGATAAGTAAAAAAATGAGAGGTGGCGGGAGGGGGTCGTGACGAGCGAGGGCTGGTAGTAAAAGGGAGTAAGTAGGATAAAGAGGGGCTAGGGTGTTGAGTGAATGGTCCGGGATAAAGGGAAGTAAGAAAATAAAGAGGAGGTAGGATAGTGGGTGCGGGGTCACTGATAAGAGGATAAAAAAGGAGGTTAAAAGGGATGTTGTAAAATATCAGGATACAAAGATACATGTATTGATTCGAATAAACTGGAATCCCGCTTTACGGGATAAGGGGGCGAGAGAAAGGTGCTTGCAAGGTCAGCGGAGTGGCGCAGTTTACGATTCGGTACTATGAGAAGCCACAAGCAAGAAGGAGAAGAAGAACGGTTTGGAGTGTCCCGATTTACCGTGGAGGCCTCTGAGGGTACCTCTAAAATGCCCGTGAAGCGGGACTCTAGTGTACACAGATATGGGGTAAAGAAGGTGAAAGAGGAGGGAGAGAATACAGAGAGGGTAAGGAGGTTGGAGGTAAGTGGGGGGGGGGTGTTGATAAGAGAGATTTCAAGAGTTAATTTGGGAGAAGTGTGAGGTGGTGGGGTGCGGATATAGATGTACTTAAGAGAGACGAGTAAGAGGGAGTACGAATATGAAGAGGGGATAGAGGCCGATAATAAGAGGATAGAAAGAATTAGAGGATAGATAGAAAGTTGAATTTTTAACTAGAAAATATACATTTTCAGCGAAAAATGAGAATAAGAGGAGGTTTGTGATGAGTGAGGGGAGGGGAATAAGGGATCAAGGAGATGTAGGGAGAAGTGGTGGGTAGGGGGGGGGGGGTGAAATAGGACAGGGATAAGAGGGAGATGAGAGGTGAAAAGGGGTTTGGGAATAAGAAGATAGGAAGGAAGGGGTTAAAACGGACATTCTCAAATATTATGGTACAAACACAGATGTTTGCTACAGGATAAGGAGTATAAGCGAGAAGAGGGAATCTATTGAGGTTGTAAGGAGGATAGAGGTGTGTAGGAGTCGTGCGGATCAGGAAGACGTAGGAAGTTGAACTGGGAGAAGTGTGAGGTGGTGAGGAGGGAGGATAGAGGGCGGGTATACTTGAGAGAGACGGGTAGGGGATAAGAGCGAGTATGAAGATAAAAAGGGGATAGTGGGCCAGGAGCAAGGCGATAGAAAGGGAGAAGGTTAAAAGAGATATTGTCAAATATGGTGATAAAAATATAGATGTATGCAAGCAAATATACAGATAAAAAATGAGAGAGCAGAAGTAGGGTATAGAGTGGGTAAGGAGGTTAGTGAAGAGTAAAGGGAGGGAAGAAAAGGATAAGGAAGATGTAGATAAATGTTAGACGTGGTGGGGAAGAAGTAATATGGGAGATTTGAGAGGAGTGGGTAGAGAGTAAGAGGGAGTAAGAAGATGAAAAGGTGTTCGAAGATGAGATGATAGAAAGAGAGGGGTTCAACACGGAAATTTTGAAATATGATGTTACAGAGATAGATGTATGGAGGTAAGTTTACAGGTAGAGCATTAAGATGATGAGAAGGAGTAACAGCGCGTAGAGATGGTAAGGAGTTTCAAAGTGAATAATGGTTAGGGGAAGATGGAATAAGGGATTTGGGAGTTAAAAGCTTAGAGGTGGTGTGATAGGAGAAAGAGGAAGACAAGTGAGATACGTGGATGGATAGGAGGTAAGTGGGACTAGAGATATAGGGACTAGAGATATATGGTCGGGCATGTGGGGATAAAAACAGAAGGAGGATACGGGAGTTAGAGTAAGAGTTAGTTATGGTAAGGAGTGAAAAAGGGTGTAGTAGGTGCAATGAGGTGAGAGGTGCGTGAAGAGGAGGAGTAAAAGAAATAAAGGAGAGGTAGGGAGTTGAGAGGATGGAAATGAGAGTAGCAGGGAGGTGGTCGATGATCAGATAATAGAAGTGGAGATTTTAAGACTTGAATTGAAATTTTAACAGCGCTGACAAGGACAGAGGTAACATTTAAAAAGACAATAGAGGCCAAAAAATAAAGACTTTATTCACACACTTGTACAGAATAAAGTTGATCAAAATCCATCTTCAATCTTCACGTATATATGTATAATTCGATTAATTACACATTAAAAGTTGTACATGTAATTTCTTTTCAGATTCTCAATTACTACTCGCTCTAGAATAATATCTACATCTTGACTTGTTCATTTCTTTTTTTTTCATCTACTCGTAAGCACAGTTAAGAAAATCCCGTCACTGTTCATAAAATAAATTAGGAGTAATTCTTTCAGTAGTGAAAAATGATTATCAATGAATGACGGGAAAATCTAGTCTGTTTTCACAATCACCTGGCATAACATTTATAAATAAATATAAAATTCTTAGAAAACGAATCAGGAATAACATTTTATAAATATGTAAATGCGACAGTAACTTAATAAATGATATGAATAAATATATAAACAATATCAAACATCACATGGAATGTCTTCTTAAAGTTAAGTACGTATCTTTTGTAGCGTCACTTTCGGTGGGCAAATCAATAAAGTTATGCTCATATTGCAAATACTTACGAGAAACTCGTTTTTCTTTTATCTGAATTATAGTTTAATCTGAAGCAGGAATCCTACAATCCTCTTCTTGTAGCACAGCTACAAAATTTAAGAAACTGAACCATTGTAGGAAAAACTGGGGACGAAAAGAGGACAGATCCCGCGTTCCACTTTTCGAGCACGTTTTCCCTTCATGAGACCTCCTATTGCTTATTGTAAGATTAGGATGCATAATAATTTCGCTTATATGAAGAGAATAATCATAACTAATCATCTTTGTCGTACAGTAAGAATTACAAAGTTATTCGTACAATAGTAGACCACAATTACCACAATAACAATTATATTGATCTCTAATACTGATATCCTCGTTGCTATCCGAGTTGAGACACCCTTAGTCCACCGCTTAGACACCCCAATGGAAATTCTCGATTAAGGGTCTCAAAACTCGATACAAAAATATGATTTAATGTTTCTCACAATTTCAGGTCCGAGTGATCTTGTAATTAGAAACTATTTGATACCTAAATAATAGTGGAGCGTTTTCATTATCAACAAATATTTTGTCAGTAAATGATATTTGGCTTTAAATGATAAAAACGGTTTAAAATATAGATCATTGTTCCCAGAAAAGATTGCTGCTTTTGGCGATTCTAGAGTTTGGAAGGAAACATGGTGTATAAATTATTAATTTCAAATCGAATGTAAACTGCCCTCTATTAAATGTCTTATAGATCCATACAGAATTTCTATAAGTATCTACTTGTTCCTGATGGTTTCTATTGGTAGTGCCACTTAGGGAAAATTTGTCACATAGAAAATGCTTGAGAATCTATACAGATGTTCTAGAGATGTATTCCATATGGATTTTCAATCAGAATTTGAGATAGTTTCTGAATGGTTTTCCAAAAGCGTCCCTTTTGCTGTAATTATTTATATGGTTTTCCGTACAGGATTTTAACGCCGAGACACTAAGTCCCTAAATATCTACATGGGTCTATGTGGATGCTCCCAAGATGTAGTATGTATGGAATTACAAACAGAATTTGAAGTGATTTCTATATTGATTATAGATATCAACAGAAGCATATAGAAAAAGCCTCAGTCTCAGCTGAAAATTTCCGTCCAGGAACCTCGGAGGATCCTGGACATGTTCCTGTACATGATCTTTGGCGATTTGACCAATGAAACTGTACATGATCCTGAAATGCAGCCTGCACTGATAATGAAACCTTTGAATGATCGAGTATAGGTTCCTGTACAGGTCCTTTTATTTCCTTGAAAATCGAACATACTATCGAGACAGCCAAGCCACTAGGAACCCTCAAAGCACACTGTGAAGGAACCTGTACGTGAACCTGCAAAGGAACTAACCCGCGAGGGTTCGCCAGTGTCTTGGCTGTCTCGATAGTATGTTTGATGTTTGATCTTCGAAGGAATAAAAGGAAAGCAACTTCATAGCTGCAAGCAACATGTGTTTTCGCAACGGCTTTCTGTAAAGGACCCCATACGTGTTTCTGTATAGGAACCCGTGCCTCAATTAAATTTGCAAAGGAACCTGTACAGAGTCATTCAAAGGTTAGCTTGCATACAGATTTATGCACAGTTTCCTTCGCCAAATTCCTGTACAGAAACCGTCAGGATTAACTGTAGAGTTTCGTGTGCAGGTGCGTGTCCAGGAACATGTCCAGGATCCTCTGAGGTTCCTGCACATCAATTTTCAGCTGGGTTGGCATTTTCGAAAATGAAGTAAAGATACCAACAGAAGCTTATAGAAAACACCTCAGACTGCTGGTAATTCCATATAGATTCTCATAAAATTAGGAGTTCTTTAGGCATATATATGCAATGTACATTAACAAGAGACCAGATTTTGCGTATTGAGCTTTTCTTCTATATGGTTCTATAAGTTTTTTTATGGAGGATGTTGTTGGTTTCTTCAATATAATATAGTGACATAGGTGTCAATTATGTTTAGAGGTACATAGTTTTAAAAGCCTTGCTTTTCCTCTTAGAGTAGATCATTAATATTAAGACCAGTAGCCAGACAAAGGTCAAGAGATTCAGGAGAAAATGTAACAGATTTTCGAAAAAATACCGGTGTTAGGAATTTGAAGATTTTGAGATAAGCGATCGGTTTTGAAAGTTCCTTCCTTCCTCAAATCGCCAGCGAATTTAAACCGCCGTTAGACGTTCTTCATGGGCTTTTTTTACAATGGCTAATTTCGAGTGAGGATCAGCCGCTGGTAATCCGGTGTAAGGTGGATCTCTAGTTCCATGGAGCATCAGAGTCCATTCCTTGAACCAACCGTGCTGAGGACTTGGAGAATTAAAACTGACCTGAAATAAAATTATTAGAATTGAAAAGGATGAGCAGTAAAATAGTCGAGGCCTGGTGGGGCCTGGCGCCGCACAGTGGGAAAAAAATGACTTTTTTGGTTCAAAATAACGTACAGCCCACAAATTTCGACCGACTTGTATTTTTTTTTTTAGAAGCTGATAAGATTTCTAAGAGAGTTTTCAAGCCTGATTTTTACATCAGGCTTTCATTTTTTTATAAATGAACAAATATGACGAAAAAATGGCCATTCTTTCTATGCTCGTCAATAACAGGGAAATGGTTGAAATCTCCTAAATTTTTAATTAATAAAATTAGTTGGAGATGTTCCAATATTATATAATGAACAAAATGTCTTGTTATAAACAAATTATTTGTTGAAAGAATGTTTTCTACGATTTGCCGTGATTTTACATTTTTTTAAGTTATATTGAAAGAACCTTGGATAAAAAAAATATGAAGATGAAGAAATTTTTACAACACTATCATGAAAATGGCGTGTTTTCGTACTTATGATCTGTGTGTAATGTGGCGCATTTCGAACGATGCGAATAAAGAATGTACGAAATGGGGAATGCTTACGAAAAGGCCTCTTTTCGTAAGCATTCCACATTTTCACAATAAGTGAAAGGAAGATAGTTAGATAAAGACGGAAATAGGTCGATGTTTTCAGCGACAACTGTAGCGCGCTCATCTCGCGACTTACCGTGCAGAAATAGGAGGCGTACACTGAAAAACTTCACTTTCGTCCGAATCTGACATTTTCTCTATTTTCGATAATATCACATTGATTTAACCATTGAAGAAAACCGAACAAACGCGTGACAGTATTCAGAAATAAGGTTATAAAAGCCGGTAGCCTCTCCGCCGCTAGGTGCGCTATAGTTGCTCAAGTCAAAGTTGCGGGAAAATTTAAATTAGTTCAAAATGTTATACTTCCGAAGTGTTCTCTTTAAAATAAAGTTGCTAAAATAAACAGGTATACATATATGTTGATTCTAAATTCCTTCTTTTTATATGAAAAAATTTGTTAGTTAAACTTATTTAATTTAATCTTATCGTAATCTTATCATAATTTTAACTTATTTTTTTACGATTTTCATGATCTTGTTGTAAAAAGTTTCGTGCATGTCTCGTGGTAGGCCCTTTTCTTGACTCGTGCAGTGTTTTGAGACTCGTCTTCGGTTCGGGCACCTTCGGTGCCCTCACCTACGACTCGTCCTAAAAACACTGCACTTGTCACGAAAAGGCCATCGCCTACCACTTGTAATGCAATATACTATTCTTGAGATTATTATTGTTAATAGTATAAACAAACATAATAAACAAATACATTAATCAGGCATTTTTCTACAGAAAAATTCTTTTCGTCCTATGTCATTTTTTTATGAACTTTTTAATAATTTTAGCAATATTTATAAATTGTTGATTGATGTCAGGATTTTTTAAAACGAATTTAATGAACAAATGCATTATTCGGGCATTTTTCTGCAAAAATTCTTTTTTTTTAAATATCAGTCCTTTCAGTTGGAAACTTCATGACAATTTCAGCAATATTCGTAATTAGTTGATAAATTCTATGATTTTTCAAATAAACAAATGCAATAATCAGGCAATTGTCGACAGAAAAAGTAGTTTTTTTCGATGTCAACTTTTTAAATTATGAACTTTATGATAATTTTGGCAAAATTCATAATTTGTTGATTGTTGTCATGATTTTTCTATAAAAATTTAATAAACAAATGCATTATTCGAGCATTTGACGGCAAAAAAAATCGTTTTTTTTTTTTTAATACCAGTCCTGTCAGTTAGAAACTTCATGACAATTTCAGCAACACTCATAATTAGTTGATAAATGTTATGATTTTTCAAACAAATTTAATAAACAAATGCATTAAGCAGACATTTGTCTACAGAAAAATTCGTCTTTTTCGATTTCAACTTTTTAAATTGGGAACTTCATTATAATTTCAGAAAAACTGATAACTTTTTGATCAATTGTATAATTGAACTTAATAAAAAAATGCATAATTGGATCATCTGTCGACGGAAAAATTCTTTTTTTTCGATGTCAAACATTTTAATTGATATCTTCGTAATAAATTCAGCAACACTCATGATGAGTTGATGAGTTTTATGATTTTTTCGAACAAATTTAACAAACATTATTCGGTAATCTGTGGACGGAAAAATTCGATTCTTCGATTACACTCTTTTTAATTGGGAACTTCATGATAATTTCAGCAAAATTCATAATTAGTTGATAAATGTCATGTTTTTTCAAAAAAATTGAAGACAAAAATGCGAAATGAGAAACTTTGAAAGGACTGAGATTGAAGAAAAAAAGCTTTTTTGTCGGCAAATACCCAAATAATGGATTAGTTTATTTATTTGTTCAAAACATCATAGAATTTATCAGCTCAGTATGAGTGTTAATGAAATTATCATTAAATTTGCAATAAAAAAGACTGACTTCGCAAAAAAAACAATTTTTCCATCGACAGATGCCCGAATAATGCATTTGTTTATTAAATTGGTTTACGCAATAATTTTTAATTTATCAACAAATTATGAATTTTGCTGAAAATGTCATGAAGTTCCTAACTGGAAGGACGGGAATTGAAAAAAACAAACAAATTTTTTTTGCCGAAAAATACCCGAATAATGCATTTGTTTATTACATTGGTTTAAAAAATCATTAAATTATCAATAAATTATGTATTCTGCTGAAATTATCATGAACATCCTAATTTTAAGGAAATCACATAGAAAAAAAAAGAATTTTTCGGTCGAAAAATGCCTGAATAATTGTTTATAAAATTTGTTTATAATATTAACAATAATAATCTCAAGAAGAAATATGTTCATCTTGATATTGTTTTCATTTGAAGGTCTTTCAATATAACTTAAAAAATGTAAAATTATGAAAAATCGTAGAAAACATTCTTTCAACAAATAATTTTTTTATAACAATTTGTTTTCTTCATTATATAATATTGGAACATCTTTAAATAATGTTATTCTATAAAACTTAGGTGATTTCAACAATTTTCCTGTTATTGACGAGCACCGGAAACGTCAAATAAAAGAAATTGCCATTTTGGTGGTCGTATATGTTTATTTACAAAAAAAATGGAGAGCCTAAATAAAAAATCAGGCTTCACAACTTTTTTAGAAATCTTATCCGTTTTTTTTTTTAATTTTTTGTCCAAATCGGTCAATATTTGTGGGCTGCACGTTATTTTGAAACAAAAAAGTCATTTTTCCCCACTGTGGGCCGCCAGGTACTTCTTTGAAGGCTCGGCGGCACCAAGCCACTTTCTTGTCACACGAAAATTTTTTCCAGTTTTAAGCCAACCATAAACGAAACCACAAAACACTTAAAATTCCGAAGATTTCAAGCTGAAATATATTGCATTTTTAAGAAAATAGTAGAATTTTTAACTAGAAAAGATTTTCTACCCAAAAAGATGAATTTTCAAAACAAAAAAAAAAAATTTAAAAGAAAAATAACCAAACAATTGCATTAGCAACCAGACAGATGAACTTTCCAGTGGAAGAGACGAGTTTTCCCACAAATTGGTTAAAGATTTAACCAAATAGTGAAAATTTCAAGCCGAAAAGACAAATTTTTTCTAAGATAGTTGAATTTTTAATAAAGAAGTTACTTGCCACCCAAGAAGGATAATTTTTCAATCAAGAAGATGAATTTTCTACCATAAAGGATCAATTTTAAGTCCAAAAGGATGAATTTTTAAAAACATAGTTAAATTTTCGACCATAAATTATGACTTCAACAAAAAAGTTGAATTTTCAGCATTCAAAGATGCACTTGCTATCAAATGTTCAAATTGTAAAAAAATACTAAAATTCAATCAAATATTTGAATCGACAAATTTTTTAGAAGACAATTGAATTTTCGTCAAAAAAGTTCATTTTTAACCAAGGAAGATGACTTGTCTACCATGAAAAATAAATTTTCAACAAAAGAGTATCATTTTTAAGCTAAAAAGTAGAATCTTTTAAGAAAAAAGTGGACTTTTTTTAAATCGAAAAGATGAATTTAGAAAAAAAGGTAATTTTCAATCAAGAAAGATGAATTTTTCATAAGATAGTTTAATTTTCAAGTGGAAAATTGCACTTTTAACAAGCAGAATAATTTGCTACCAAATAGCTAAATTTTATACCAAATAGTTGAATTTCCAATCAAAAAGTTGAATTTCAAACACACAAGATTACTTTTCTACCCAAAAAGACAATTTGTCAACAAAATACTTGAATTTTCAACCCAGAAGTTCAATTTTCAACAAAAAAGATTAATTTTCTACCCAAAAAGACAACATTCCAACAAAATACATGAATTTTCAACAAAAATTTTTGTATTATAAATTGATCTTTACTAGTTTAAAATTTAACCATTTGGTTGGAAATGCATGAATTTTGTGAAAAATGTGTCCTTTTTCGTAGAAAATTATTCTTCTTGGTTAAAAATTCATCCCTTTTGGTTGAAAATTGAAACATTTTTTTGAAAATTTGCTTAATTTTTGTTCCAAAATTAATTCTTTTAGCTGAAAATGGAACTATTCCTCTTTTTCTTGAAAAAGTATCTTTTCTACTGAAAAATTTAACTACTTGGTTGAAAATTTATTTTTGTTGGTTCAAAATTCGTCTTTTTTTCTTGAAAATTAATTTCTTAACTGAAAACGAAACTATTCTATTTTTGGTTGAAAAAGGATACTTTTAATTATAAACTTATATTTTGTTGTTGAAAATTCAACTATTTCATTGAAAATTAATTCTTTTTATAGAAAATTAATCGTCTTGGTTGAAAATTCATCATTTTTGGTTAAAAAATTTACGAAATTTGTTCAAAATTCGTTTCATTTTTGTTTGAAGACTTATATTCTTTTAGTTAAAAATTCGACTATTTCGTCAAAAATTCAGCAGTGTTTATTTGAAAAATCAACTATGTGGTTGAAAGTGTATGTATTCAGTTAAAAATTCGTATTTTTTACTGGAGATTAAATTTTTTGAACTGAAAACATAACTATTCTATGCTTGATTGGATAAGGATATTTTTAATTCCAAATTAATATTTTCTAATTAAAAATTGAACTATTTTGTAGGATATTCATGTGATTTATTGAGAATCCATCCGTTTTGGCAGAAAATCTTGGTTGAAAATTCATCCTTTTGGGTTCAAAAATTCTTTTGTTCCTAAAAATTTAACTATTCCATTTTTGGATAAAAATTTATCTTTTTTAGTAAAAAATTCTACTATACTATACTATCTACTTTTTTTAAAAATAATTGTTCATCTGAAAATTGGAATATTCCATGTCTGGTTAAAAATTTATCTTCTTTAGTTAACGATTTAAATATTTCTGTAAAAATTTATCTTTGTTAGTTAAAAACTCAACTATTTGGTTGAAAAATCGTATTTTTTAAGAGAGAATTAATATTTTTAACGTAAAACGTAACTGTTCCATTTTTATGTGAAAAATTTATATTTTCAATTAAAAATCGGTTTTTTCTAGTTGAATGATCAACTATTTGGTTCGAAATCGATATATTTTGTTAAAAAATAGTAATTTTCAGGTCAAAAATTAATCTTCTTGATTGAAAATTTATTTTTTGTTAAAAATGAATTTTTGAACTAAAAATTGAACTATTTCAGTTTTGGTTAAATTTTTGTTTTCAGCTAAGAATTTTACTATTTCGTTGAGAATTCATTCTTTTTTCATTTGAGAATTAAACTCTGGTTAAAATGTACATATTTTGTTAAAAATTCACCTTTTTGGTAGAAAATTAATTTGATCGACTGAAAGCGTAACTATTCTATTTTTGATTAAAAATTCGTTCCGCCTCCCGGGTAAAAAAATTTTGGTATGGGATTGATCTAGGAAAACATCTGTGAAATCGTATGGGAGTGATCTCTCAGATAGTATAGTA
>CAKNXH010084286.1:44101-55131 GCA_932178445.1 Andricus quercusramuli
CCCATACTTCAGCTATACTTTAGCTATACTTTAGATATACTTCAGCCATACATCAGCTATACTTTAGATATACTTTATCTATACTATTTCAATATACTTGAAGTATGGGATCGTCTCATTTACCATACATTTTTTATACTTTGGGAAGTCAATGATTGATCACTCCCATACTTATGATTTTTACTCGGGCTGGTAGAAAACTAATCTTCTTGTTCAAAAACTCATCCTTTTTGGTTGAAAATTTAAGTATTTTGTTTGAAATTCGTTTTATTTTTGTTTGAAAAATAATTTTTCAACTAAAAATTCAACTTTTTAATTAAAAATGTGTCTTTTTTAGTTGAAAAACTGGCTATTTGATTAAAAATGTATGTATTTTGTAGCAAATTCGTCTTTTTTGGTGGATAATTAATTTTTTAACTGGAAACGTAAGTATTCTATTTTTGGTTGATAGTCTATATTTTTAATTGAAAATCGATCTTTTCTAATTGAAAATTTGACTTTTTTGTAGAAAATCAATCTTCTAGGTTGAAAATGCGTCTTTCCTGGTGGAAAATTTATGTTTTTTGTTGAAAATTCGTCCTTTTTTGTGTAAAATTATTCTTCGTGTTTGAAAATTCATCTTTTTTAGTTGAAAATCGAAATATTTTGTTGAAAATTCGTTTAATTTTTGGTTGAAAATCAATTCTTTCAGCTGAAAATGGAACTATTCTTTTTTTGGGTGAAAATTTATCTTTTTTACTCAAAAATGCAACTATTTGGTTAAAAATTTATTTTTGTTGGTTAAAAATTCGTCTTTTTTGGTGGAGAGTTAATTTTTTGAAAGAAAACATAACTATTCTATTTTTGGTTGATAATCGATATTTATAATTGAAAATTGAACTTATTTGGAGAAAATTAATCTTTTACATTGAAAATTCGTCCTTCCTAGTTAAAACTATAACTATTTGGTTTAAAATTCGTCCTTTTTTGAAGAAAATTAATCTTCATGATTTAAAGTTCATCTTTTGTTATTGAAAATTAACTTTCTTGTTGAAAATGTATCTTTTTGCTTTACCTGCAAAATTCGCTATTCGATTTTTGGTCGAAAATTTATATTTTTCATTTGAAAATTCAACTATTTAGTTAAAAATTTGTCTTTTTTTGTTGAAAAACTATTTAACTAAAAATTTATGTACATATTTGATAGAAAATTATTTTTTTTTTGGTAGAGAATTTTTTTTTTTAACTGGAAACGTAACTATTCTCTTTTTGGTTGAAAACGGATATTTTTAATTAAAAATTGATTTTTTCTACTTAAAAATGCAGCTATTACGTCGTAAATGCTTGTATTTTATTAAAAATGCGTATTTTTTAATAGAAAATCAATCTTAGTTGAAAATTCATCCTTTTTGGTTAAAAATTACAGTATTTTGTTGAAAATTTCATTCTACCTTGGTAAAGAATTAATTTTTTTAACCGAAACATAACTACTCTATTTTTGGTTGAAAATCGATATTTTTATTTGAAAATTGATATTTTCTACTTGATAATTGGACCTTTTTTGTAGAAAATTAATCTCCTAGGATGAAAATTCATCTTTTTTTATTGAAAATTAACTTTCTTGTTAAAAATTTATTTTCTCCCTTCAAAAAGTCAACTGTTTTCCAAAAAATTTGAATTTTCAGCTTGGAAACTTAACTCTCTTGTTGAAAATTCATCATTTCAGTGTAGAAAATTAATATTTTTTCTTGAAAACATCCCAAAATTAATAACGTAGTTTATGGACGGTCCCTTACCTCCAGTAACCAAGTTCCTTGGGGATATTCTCCCCACGTATGAGTTGTCATAAAGGGCCACTTGGTAAATCCATCCCTATGGTCATCATCATTAACTCTTCTGCTCAAAATCATTGACCTGAAAAAATTACAAAAAAATAGTTAAACCTTCAGTCAAATAGGCCTTTCTACTTCTTAATTTTGATTTAAAAAAATTTTTAATTACCTTGTTCCCATTGGAGAAGTCAAAAATAATTCGACATCCCCTCGACGAGTCGAATTTACTGAAATAACTGCCTGTACATGTTCCAAATAATTCACAGCGTATTCTGTGCCTGCACAGGCGTCTGTTTTGATTTTAAATAAGATGGATCTCTCGCTCGGAATTTCCCTGAAAAATAATAAAGTGTTTTATTTGGCGAAATGACGAGTTTTCTGTTAATAAGGGGTCGTCCTTAAACTACGTTACCAGTTTTAGGCCATTTTAGCCTATTTTTTCATTTCAAAAAATTATGAACCATAAAATTATGAAAAATTAGTTATAAAAAGTTATAAACAGTTATGAAAGTGTTACAAAAAATTATATTACATTATTATTATATTTTTTATATTATTATAAATTATTTATATGAATTTATTCATAATGAACCAATAGTAGATAATCATTAATTTAAAATACTAATTATGTAAAATAATTTATTTACTTTAATTAATAGTCCGGACACTATGTTAGTAAATTAAAATTAGTAATCATTATTTCAGGTATATGTATTTGTGATTTTTATTATTGATTATCTGCTGTAGGGTGGTCTCCCCTATATTCTTTTAACTAAAATTTATTTAAAGTTAAATTTTCAATCAAAAAGACGAATTTTCCAGAAAGAAAATTAATTTTCTACCAAAGGACAAGAATTTCTAACAAAATACATAAATTTCAACAAAATTGTTGAATTTCAAAGCCAAAAAGACGAATTATCTACGAAACGGTTGAATTTTCAACTGAAGTTTAACAAAAAAATTAATTAATTCTCAAAAAGTTAAATTTTCATAAAATAAGATTAATTTTTAACAAAAAAGTTAAATTTTCATTAAAATATTTTTATTTTTAACGAAAAAGTTTATTTTTAACCGAATAGATTAATTTTCTACCAAATTCTTGAATCGTCAACCAAACCAGATTATTTTGAACTAAACAGTTACATTTTTAAACAAAAAGGATTACTTTTCGAACAAAAAGAGAAATATTCAGATAAATTTCTAATAAAATACATGAATTTTCAACAATAACAATTTTCAACCAAAAATAGAATAATTATATTCTTAGTTAAAAAAATTGATTCAACCAAAAAAGAAGCGATTTTTCGAAAAAATAGTTTTATTTTCGACATGAAAGATGAATTTTTAACAAAATAGTTACATTATCAACAAAAGAGATCAACTTTCAACTGAAATGAGGAATCTTAGAAAAAATTATCAACAAAAGAGGTCAACCAAAAAATTGATTTTTTGACATGCAAGATTAATTTTCGGAAAATGGAATAGTGAAATTTTCAACCAAACAGGCAAATTTTCTAAGAAGAAGATTAATATTCTACCAAAGAAGATGAATTTTCAACAAAATACATAAATTTGAAAAAACCGTTGAATTTTAAAGCCAAAGGGACGAATTATCTACGAAACGGTTAATTTTCTATTCGAAAATATAATTTAAAAAAATTAATTTTCTACCAAAAAGTTGAATTTTCATAAAAATATATTAATCTTCAACCAAGAAGTTTAATTTTCATACAAATTTTTTAATTTTCAAAAAAGGTAATTTTCAACCGGATAGTTTAATTTTCTATCAAATTGTTGAATCATCAACTAACCCAGATTAATTTTGAACCAAAAAACTGCATTTTTGAACAAAAAGGATTAATTTTAAACAAAGAAGATCAATTTTCAGATGAATTGGTAATAAAATACATGAATCTTCAACTAGAAAAGGTCAATTTTCAAACAAAAAATGCCAATTTTCAACCAAAAACAGAATAATTATATTGTTAGTTAAGAAATTAATTCTCAAACAAAAAAAAAGCGATTTTTCAAAAAAATAATTATGTTTTAAACATGAGAGATGAATTTTCAACTGCAATTATTAATCTTGATAAAATGAATAAAAACAAAAAAGAGCTCAACCCAAAAGATGATTTTTTTACCCGGAAAATTACTTTTCTAAAAATGGAATTGTTCAGTTTCCAACCAAAATGTCGAATTTTTAAAAATATGAATTTTCAACAAACTATTTTAACTTCCAACCAAGTAGTTGAATTTTCGTCTAGAAAAGATAAATTTGCAATCAAATAGTTAAATTTTCAACCAAAAAGATGAATTTTCCAGAAAGAAGATTAATTTTCTACCGAGAAACACGAAACTTTAACAAAATGCATTAATTTCCAATAAAGCTGTTGAATTTTGAAATACAAGAAGACGAATTATCTACAAAACCCGATAATTTGATTTTTTGACAAAAAATTAATTTTCTAGCAAATTGTTGAATCTTCAAACAAAACAGATTAATTTTAAACCAAACAGTTCCATTTTTGATCCAAAAGTTTTTTTTTGGTTGACGATTCAACAATTTGGTAGAAAAGTACACTGTCCGGTAGAAAATTAACCATTTTGTTAAAAATTAAAATATTTGTATGAAAATTTAACTCTTTGGTTAAAAATTAATCTATGTTCATGAAAAGTTTTTTTTTGGGTAGAAAATCACTTTTTTGTTATTATGTAATATCGTTCAACCAACAAAATTATTTTCCGACCGAAAAACACCAATTTTCGACAAATTACATGAATTTCCAACCATGAAAGATCATTTTTCAATACAAAACATCAATTTTCAACTATAAATCGAATAGTTACATTGTTTGGTGAAAAAATTAATTCTGAATCAAAAAAGAAACGAATTTTCAACAAAACAGTCACATTTTCAACAGGAGAGATGAATTTTCAACAAAAGAGTTCAATAAAAAAGATGATTTTTTAGCCCAGGAGATTCATTTTCTAAAAATGGAATGGTTAAATTTTTAATCAAGGAGATGAATCGACAACCTAAAAAATGAATTTTTAGTCAAGTATTTCAACTTAAACCAAGTATCTGAATTTCCGACCAAAAAAGATGACTTTTTAACCCGTTAACCATACACTTCCGAAAAATAACGTTAACCACACACATGGGTCCAGCGGACCCGAGCATGAAAAACGTTAATAAATCTTTTATGTATGCATATAATGACTTCAAAATTTTTTGACATATAGTCTAAACATTGTTCGAGAGAGCTGCATAGTAATCATTGTCAATTTTCATTTTCTAACAATCGAAAAAAATCATCGAAAAAAAATGAGGGAAAATGGATTTTTTTCAAATATTCATAACTTTTTTAGTTTTTAATATTTTTACTTACAATTTTAACTGGAAGCATATTAAATACTACAGTTTATGACAAAAATAATTTCATAAGGGTTCCATGAAAAAAAGGTACACATTTATTTTGAACTTTGCGCAGATGAACACCTGGCTGCTACTAAACGCTTCGGCGGGATCCGGAAACTATGCAAGCCTACTCTAGTACCCTCAAACTATAACAAATGGCACTGAGATTAGCGTTTGAAAACGATCGTCAGACGATAGATTAGCTCAAAGTTGGACCGGGTCTCGTGGACCCAGAGTGTGGTTAACGGTTTAACAAAATAGTTGCATGTTCAACAAAATAATAAAATTTTCAACCAAATACTAGAATTTTTAACCAAACTAGATGAATTTTGAACCAAAAATATAATAGTAGACTTTTCAACCAAAAGTAGTTGAGTTTTCTCAATGGTTCTATTAATTTAGTTCGCGTTTAAGCGAAATAATGAGAAGAAGAGAAGGAAGAGATGTTTCTTAAAAACAGAAAGAAAAGAATTCTTTAAAATTTATCATCGGGAGACGTACTAAATGTTATCTAAGCTCGTAAAGTTACTTCTACAGACCCCCCCCCCCCCCAGGATAAGCAACCATAGTTTTTAGTATGACCCCCTCCCCCGTCAAATTGGTAACGTAGTATATGGACGGACCCTAACTTGATGTGTCAAAAAACGTACATTGGTTCTAAAACTGCTCCGGCTTCACAATGATACCTTGGTGGTACGGTTTTCCATTTTTTAGCGAGAGCGACCATTGCTCCAGCGTCTAAAACCCCATAACCAAAGAGATGGTTAAATTCCAAACCAACACCATTCATTGTCCAATGAAATCTTCCCTTAGCGTCAAAGAGAGAATTTCTTTTTGATGTCAAGACAGTAAGATGTTGGATGTCTCTCCAGGTTAACTGAGGGCTGTTAAAAATTGTTAATCAATATTGAAGATCATAAAATTCAATTATTAGTGATTTATGACGTTGATGAATTTTCTAACTCACTTAGCTTCGAGAGCAAGAGCAAATACTCCAGCAGCCTCAGGTGCGGCTGCAGATGTTCCGCTGTGGGTTGTTGTACATTTTCCATAAAGGTCGGTTGTAGCCTAAACGAAACAATTAGCCTTAAATTTATTACAACTAGGTAGTTTTTCTATAATGTTCATCTCAAATTTATTTTAAATTATTCATATTTTTATTTATGTACTGCTCTTACATTCTTCTTGTTGAGCATCATTTTTAAAGACATTTTTTGGGGGTTGTGGCCGAAGGGTTGTAGGGGTTTGTTATTGAGTTTTTTTTATGATTTTGTATCTGGAAGGTGTTATGTGTTATGTATGGAGAGTTCCAGGTTTGTTATCTCTTTTTCAGCTGTTTTGGATTCTGAAGGTGTTGAGGAACGTGCTCGATTCATGGGATGTTTTACATCTGAACGTGTTGTCCGCATGTGTGTGTATGATTTTTTGAGTTGTAGACATGAAGGGGTTGAGTCTTGTATTCAATTCAATTGTGGGGTTGAGATTTTTACTCGGTATTGGGATTCCTTCTGTTCTTGGATTATTGTTTGTTCTGTATGATTCTTGGGATGTTGTATCGTTCTGAAGTTGTTACTGATGTGTATTGTGTTTAGAATGCGGTTTGAATTCGCTGCTTAAAATGTTTCCCTTTTTAGGGTTATTGTTTTTGGGTATTGTGTTGTAGGTGTTGAGTTTTCAGGATTGCTTTCAGTTCTTGCCATTTTTTGGATTCTGGGGTTGTTGTTTGTGTGCATTGTATTGTGATGGTTCTGAGGGTGTTGGATGTCTAATGTGTGACTATTGCGTTGTGCTATGGATTTAGGGGTTAGTAGTTTTATTCGGTTCTTGAGATGCTTTTAATTCTATCCAGTGGGCACCAGGACATCCTAAAGACGTTCCTAGAATTTACCTCTATGTCATGTGACTTGACGTCTTCAGAACATCCTTTGGATCTTTTCATGTCCTTAAAAGATCATCAGGACGTCCTCAAGACGTCCGTCAAAAGACGTTTGTAGAACAACTTTAGGACTTGTGTGGCCAGTGGGTAGTGTCATAGTTGGTATTGCTAGTGTTGTAGATGTGTATGGTTAAGGGTTCTGTATAGTTCCTGAGATGTTTTAGGTTCTGTAGTTGATATTTGTGTACACTGTGTTGTAGGTGCGAGATTTCAAGGAATTTTTTCGGTTCTTGAGATAAATTGGGTTTTTGGGTTGCTATTTGTGCGGACTGTATTGTAATTGGTGTTGCTGTATTGGGATGTTCTGGGTTCTGGGGTGGTTTGTGTGTCATGTCTATTCTACTGTAGGTTTGGGATTTCAGGGATGCATTCGATTCTAGAGATGTATTCGTTTCTTGGGATGTTTTAGGTTCTGGGGAAGTTTACATTCTGGGATTTTTTGCGCGCATTGTCTTGCAGGTGTGTGGTTAATGGTTATTGGCTTGTAGTCAGTTCTTGATATTTTATGAATCCTGGTGTTGTTTTTGTTGTTAGTGTGGGCCTTTAAAGTTTGTATTCGGTTCTTGAGATTTGTTAGGTTCTAGTGTTTTTTTATGTTTTGGATGTAAACTGCTGAAGGTTAGGGGTGTATTCCATTCTTGAGATGTCTAGGGTTTTAAGGGTGTTGTGCCCATGCGTTTGTGCATGTTGCACTGTAGAGGTTTGAAATTTTGTTAGGTTCTTGAGATATTTTGGGTTCTGGGCTTGTTTGTGTGGTAGGTGTAAGAGTTTGAGGAATTCTCTCGATTCTTGAGATAAGTAAGTTGAGGGGGTTTAGGAGTTTTATTTGATTTCACTTTATTCTTAAGATAAGTAAGTTGAGGGGTTTAGGAGTTTTATCTGATTCTTGGGAAGATCTCAGTTTTGGGGTTGTTGTGTGAGTTTTGTTGTAGGTGTAAGAGTTTCAGGGTTTCACTTTATTCTTGAGATTTTTTGGGTTCTGGGGTTGTTTGTTATGTTCGGTTATTGGAATGTTGTAGGTTCTGTGGTTGTTTTTGATGTGTATTGTGTTGCAATTTTAGTGGTTAAAGGATTGTATTCGGCTTTTGGGATGTTTTGGATCCTATGTTTGTTGGCGTGTTTTGTGTTGCATGTGTGGTGGTTTAAGGACTGTATTTTTGGGCAAATTTAGGTGCTATAATTATTTGCATTCGGTTTTTGGGATGTATTGGGTCCTACGTTTGTTGGTGTGTTTTGTTTTGTATGTGTGGTGGTTCAAGGGTTGTATTTCTGGTTAAGTTTAGGTGCTAAAGTTCTTGTGTCATTTTAAGCAATTTTAAGCGATAAATATTAATTTATACATTAAAATTTGCTTTGAAATCTCCTCAAGTATTTTCTCAAAAATTTGCTTTGAAATCTCCTCAAGCATTTTCTCAAAAATTTATTTTGAAAAAATCATTACAAAATTTTCCAGGAATCCAATAATAATTTTATTATCTTGAAACTCGAACGTTCTTAATTTTTCTTTCATATTCTGCAAAAGTAAAAAAAGTTGCCTCAAAATCACCCAGATCCTTTTTTGAAAATTTTGGAAATCTTATTAAATATTCTTTTAAAATCAATTTTTCCATAAACAAAAATATTGTTAGTTTTCCTAGGAATTTCGATACAAATTTTTTATTAATTAAAAACCTTTCAAGATGCTCAAAAAGCTTATACATTTTTTGTTCGAAATCTTCAAAAATCTACATTGTGTCTCAAATGTTTTGAAATATTTTCGCGTTTTAAATTATTTTGGAATCTTTTCAAAATTCTGAATTTATTTTAAACTTACTCGATTATTTTCCAAATTAATAATGGTTCAATTTTTTTATTATTCAACCTTTTTTCACCTTGTAAATATCCTTTAAAGTAACTTAAGTTTTTTCCGAATCGATAGCTGTTCAATTGTTATTTATGCATGAAAATTCAATAATTTCACTTATACATTGAAAATTTAATAAATAGAACAATTAAAATTGTAACCTACAAAGTTTCAATCGATATATTAACAATTTATGGCTTTCTATTTAAAATTATTTACTTTAAACTTGTTTAGTTTTTAATATTTGATTTATAATTGCGCATATTAAATGAAAAGTAAAATATTGCTAAAAATTCCAAAAAATTTCTTAATTAAAAAATTTCAAATTAAATGGGTTACAAATGGAACATTTCATATTGAAACAACATTTGAATAGGATTTGGAATTCTACTGAGTTCTTGGTAGAAGTGTAATATTGTTTTTAAATTGTAGTTTCTTGTAGAAACTTATAGATTACTTATCCAACAAAAATTGACAGTAAAGTACAAGTCGAAACGTTGATGCAGATTCTAAAAGTATTGTTTTTAAAAATGTATATTTTGTTGTTTAAGTTCGTAAATTTCTACAATAAACTACAAGTATATAAAACATAATTTCAAGTGCAATTTTTTTGTAAAGATTTTTAATTTTCTACAATAATTTACGTAAAATTAAAAGGGTTTTTATAACGTCAAACACCCAAACTAAAAAAAACGTAAAATTCTGTAGTTTTGTGTAATACCTTATAGTTTTTACAACAGAGGGAAAAAAATATTAATAAAAAGTCATAAAAAATTTTTGAATTGTACAAACTTTTCTACAAGAAAATATAAGAAAAAATTAGCTATTTGTATTTAACTGTATGTGTTGTATGTGTGGTGGTTTAAGGGTTATACTTCCAGGTGAGTTGAGACGCTATAGTTGTTGTGTATATTGTGTTGTAAGTATTGGGGTTTGAGGATTTTATCTGGGCTTTAAGATTTTTTGGGTTCGGGTGTCTTTTTGTGTTGTGAGTATGTAGGGGGAGGGGGGGGGGGGGTAGTCGATTCTTCAGATCACATGAATCAACTATAGTTCCACTAAGCTACTAGGTATGAGACAAATCAGTACTTAAGTACGAACTTTTCTTGAACAATTTTTAAAAGAACGGTTGTTTATTGTGTTTTGAGTGTGAGGGTCTCAGGGTTGTTTTCGGTTCTTGGGATATTTTGGGTTTTCACGACATTTGGGTTCCATGGTTGTTTGTGTGCATTGTGTTGTGCGTGCAAGAGTTTGAGATTGCACTCGATTTTTGAGATTTTTTGGATTCTAGGGTGACTGTTTGTTCTGTACGGTTCTTGGGATGTTACAGGTTCTGGAGTTGTTTTTTATATGTATTGTGTTATAATTGAAGGAATTTAAGGATTTTACTCGATTCTTAAGATGCTTTGGGTTCTGGGATTGTTGTTTGTGTGTTTTGTGTTGTAAGTGTGGGCGCTGAGGCTTATGTTAGCTTTCTAAAAGATTTTAGGTTCTGGGGTTGTGGTTGTGTGTGTGTGCGTTTGTTACTGTGTCCTTTTTTTTGTGAATGAGTTGATGGGTTGGAGGTGTTGTGAGTTTGACTAGATATTTGGATTCTTCTGAATCTGCAATTATTGTTTGTTCTGTATGGTTCTTGGTATGTTTTATCGTTCTGAGGTTGTTGCTTCTGTGTATTGTGTTTTGATTGTGGATATTTTACAGATAAATTCGCTTCTCAACCATTTTGGTTTTTAGGATTGTTTTTGTGTGTATTATATTGTGTGTGTGGAGTTTTTGAAATTGTTTTCAGTTCTAGATATTCTTCAGATTCTGAGCTTCTTGTTTGTGTGAATTGTGTTGCAAGTTTGGGCGCTGAGGCTTGTCTTCATTCTTTGAAATTTTTTATGTTCTGAGATTGTGTGCATGATTTTTTTTTTGTGAATGAGCTTATGGATTGGAGAGGTTGAGCTTTTTACTCGGTATTGGGATTCTTTCCGTTCTTGAATTAATGTTTGCTCTGTATAGTTCTTCGTATGTTGTATC
>CAKNXH010084287.1:0-44051 GCA_932178445.1 Andricus quercusramuli
GCGATCTTGCAAGATCTGTTATTTCGAAACAAGAAGAAGTGTGGGTCCATACCAGTCTCGAAAACTGCCGAGGGACGCACTTCGAAACTTTCTCTTGGGCTATTTTTCACCCAGTGTGTATATGGTGTTACAAAATCCAGAAAAACAGAAAAATCGAAATGTAAGTAAATTTTATTTTCTTTGTATATTTGTAATGTTCATAGCTTATGTTAAAAGTAAAAGGTGACGATCATGTCTCCCAGCGGACGTTTTGCATCTGCTGACTGATTTACACTCACGTGCGTCTTACCACGCTGATATTCTTTAATTCAAAATATCGACAAAAATTATTTATTTTTTGCAGATACTTTATCAAAATGCTTACGCGTGCGAAAATTCGCCGTGTTTATAAATGCTTGAAATGCGAAAGACCTATGTGTAAAGCGTACTGCAAAAATTTGTGAGCAATGTGCTCAGGTAGCATGACTTATCCGCGCTGAACCGGAAATTTGCCTACTTTCGAATCACTATACAAATATGTTTTTCAGAACATATGGAAAAACCGAAAACACAGTTTCAAAGTACAAATCTTGAACTTTCCATTCATCATACTATTTATCTTGATTTTCATGCGCATAACGGCCTTTTAGAAAAAACGTGATTTTTTCTCCAAAATTTTAAAGATGTCTTTGTTTATTTAAAAATATGTATATGTTTTTTCATATTTGCCACTTTCAAACCCGTACAGTTTAATTCTTGCGGATTTTTTCTATGAGAGCAAAAAAAAAGAGGCGAAATTGTTCAATTAGGAGCGAAGATATGAGCTGTTAAGGTTTGCCGAGTGAACCTAACCCAGTGTGTATACCTCGTTATAAAACTATAGTGTGTATACCAAGGGTTGATGGGGTTATCCCGTGTGACGGTTTCAAAAATCGATTTTTTTTCGAATAAATCCAATCTAGAGTATGTATAGAATATACTGGTAAAGTAATTTTCCAAAATTCAAAGTCGTTGGAAAGTTACAGCAGTAAGAAGTGAAGGTGTCAGCGGCGTAACAGCTATAACGCCCGAACATTCAAACGCATTTTTCTCGAAACTACATTTTTTGAACTGACGACCATGATTTCTCAAAAACGCTTCAATCGATTGCTTTCAAATTTTAATGGTACATTTAGCACACGTACGACTATCGCCGGAACTAGGATTTTTGAAAAATATTGAACCGTTTTTTTTAAATTAAAAAATAGTCACACAAAATCATGAAATTTTTGGTCTAACTGTTTAAAAGCATATAAAAAATTGAATTTTCAAGATTTTCAAAAAATCCTAGTTCCGGCGATAGCCACGCACCTATAGATTGACATCCAATTGTGTTTTTCGAATTCGGATAAACCACTCTGACAGAATCATGGCCGCCGATTACCTACCTTTTTTCATATGGTTGCCATTCGCTCAATAAAACTCGCGATCAAGATCATATTTTTGCATATAAAAATTCAGAGTTACTACTAAAGACTTAATAAATATATAGTAAAAATTTGGAAGCTCTGTATTTTTTGGTTTCGCTAAAAAAATTTGGGAAAACCTTAAAAAAGAAGGCTGTCACATGGGATGACCCCCTCAAGGGATCAATTCTACAATAGAAAAAAATGAATTCTTCCAAAATAAAATTCTTTTTGATAGGGATGACGCTACGATAAAAAATATTCAAGCTTTCTCTTTCTATCAGCTTTAATAACAATTTAAAGAAACTTTTGAAAAACAATACTTTTTTGCTGTTTAAAATTTAGCTAATTTAGGTTTATTTGCAATGAAGCTGTCAAAAATAAGTTGATTTTTTAAACAAATTGTTGAGTTTGCAACCTACAAAGATGAATTTTCAATTGAATAATAGAATTTTTAACAGAAAAGATTAAACTTCAACTAAAAACAGTTGCATTTTCAACGAAATAATTGAATTTTCTGGAAGACATTTTCAATGAAATAGTTAAATTTTCAACCAAAGAGTTGAATTTAAAAAAAATTCAACAAAATGGTCGAATTTTTAACTAAATAGTTTAACTTTTAACCTAAAAAGATGAATTCTTAACCAAAACGACGAATTTTCAACAAAGAAAATTAAGTTTCTACCGAAAAATGACAAATTTTCAACAAAATAAACCAATTTGCAAATAAATAATAACTCAGATTTTCAACCGTATAGTTGAATTTTCTACTGAAGACGATAAATTTCCATCCAAAAGTGCAATAGTTAAATTTTTAGTTAAAAAAATTAATTTTCGTAGAAAAACAAGGATTTTCAACAAAATGGTTGAGTCTTCAACCAATATAATAAATTTGAAGAAAAGTAGTTTAATTTTCAATCAAGTAGTTCAATTTTTAATCAGGAAGATTTTGTATTTCTACCAAAAAATATAATTTTACTGAAAAAATATGAATTTTCAACCAAAACTAGAATAGTTAAATTTTCAGCAAAACAAAATAATTTTAATGCAAAAAAAATCAATTTTGACAGAATAGTTAAATTTTCAACAGATAAAATGAGATTTTAACAAAGTAGTTCTAGGTTTAACCAAAAGGTTGAATTTTAAACCGCAAAAGATTATTTTTTAATGAAAAATTTGATATTAGTTGAATTTTCGTTTTTTCAACAAAATAGTTCACTTTTCAGCCAATAAGATGATTTTTTATTAAAGTTTTTTTAGATTTGAACCAAGTAATTGAATTTCTAATAAAGAGAATAAATTTTCTGATAAAAAAAAGATGAATTTACAACAACAAAAAACAAATTTTCAATAAAATAGTTAAATTTTCAACTTAACGATCTTAACAAAAACGATGAATTTTCAACAAAGAAAATTAATTTTCCGCAACCAAAGGATTAATGTTTAATAAAGTAGGTCAACTTTTAACGAACAAAAAATTTTTCTACAAAACAATTGAATTTTTTAATCCGAAATTATTAATTTTCTACCAAAAAGACGGATTTTCTAATCAAAAAGACGAATTTTCAACAAATAAAGATTTTTCAGCCAAGACAGGAAAAAATGTCAAAGAAATTTTTGAACATTCAAGCCAAAAGACAGCATTTTCACCCAGAAAATATTAATCTTCAACAAAAAAGTTCATTTTTAACCAAAAAATTGCAGGTTTAATCAAAAGAGAGAAAATCTCCACCAAAAAGATTAGTTTTCTACCAATAAAGACCAATTTTTGACTAAAAAAAAAAGAACAAATTCCAGCAAAACAAACGGGAAAGTTACATTTGTAGGTTAACAAATTAATTTTAAATGATAAAAAGAATTTTCAGCAAAATACTTAAATTTTTAATCAAAGAGATCAACCCTCAAACAAATAATTTTTTCAACAAAGTGGTTCAAGTTTTACCCAAGTGATTGAATTTTCAATTTAAAAAATATTCATTTTCAGCCAAAAATAGTTACGTTTTTAGTTTAAAATTTATTTTTCAATCAAAAAAAGGCTTTTTTAACCAAAACGATGAATTTTCTACCAAAAATATGAATTCTCAACGAATAATGTAATAGTATATATTTCAAATAAAAAGTATGACTTTCTAACAAAATTGTTGAATTTTATACCCAATAGATGCATTTTTATCCAAAAAAGGTACAATTTATCTTAAAACAGATGAATTTTTATTCAAAAAGAAAAAGAATTTTTAATAGATAGTTGAATTTTCATCCAGAAAAGATTCCGGTTTACTTTTCAGGACCAAAATATGAATTTTTAACGAAAAATAAGTTTCTGCAAACAAAATTGAAATTTTCATCCAAAAAGACGAATTTTTTCAACCAAAAGGGATGAATTTTTAACGAAATATGTAGTTGAATTCTCTAACAAATAGTTGAATTTTTATCCAAGAAAGATCAAATTTGTACTAAAACAGATGAATTTTTGATAAAAAAAAGGACAACTGTTTTCAAGTTATACTTTCATCCAGAAAAGCTTTCAGTTCATTTTTTACACCAAAATATGAATTTCAAACAAAAAGTAAATTTTCTACGAAAAAGTCCAACTTTCAAAAAAATAGCTGAATTTTCATCCAAAAAAAGTTTCAGTTCTCTTTTTAACAACAAATAATTATTAAATTAATCAGAAAGTAAATTTTCTACAAAAAAGTTGAATTTTCAACAAAACAGCCGATTTTTCAAAGAAAAAGTATGACTTTTAAACAAAATTGTTGAATTTCAAACCAAACAATTGCATTTTTATAAAAGAAGAGACGTAATTCCTGCCAAAGCAGGTGAATTTTGAAATCAGAAAAACAATTTTTCAAAGAAGAGTTGAATTTTCAAACGAAAAGTTGCATTTTTATTAAAGAAAGATGAAATATTTCTTTTAAAACAGATGAATTAAAAAAAAACTTCAAAAAAATATATATATTTTCATTCAAAGAAGATTCCAGTTCACTTTCCAACATCAAAATGAGAATTGTAAACTATAAGTTAATTTTCTGCTAAATAGTCGAATTTTTAACCAGAAAGTATGACTTTTCAACAAGATTGTTCAATTTCCAACCAAACAGTTGCATTGTTCAAGAAAAATGAAAATTCTCCTAAAACGGTTGAATTTTTGAACCAAAAAGACAAATTTTCAAAAAAAGAGTTGAATTTTCATCCAAAAGGATTTCAAAATGATTTTCTACAGAAAAATACAAATTTTAAACAAAAAGTAAATTTTCTAGGAAATAGTTGAATTTTCAATAAAATAGTTGCATTTTTGTGCAAGAAAGATGCAATGTTTCTATTAAAGAAAGATGAATTTTTCAATTAAAAAGACAAATTTTCAGAAAAAATATTCTTCATCCAAAAAAGATTTCTGTTGACTTATCAGCAACAAAATATGAATTTCAAACAAAAGGTTAATATCGTACAGAAAGAGTTTAATTTTTATCCCAAAAAGATGAACTTTTGACAAAACTGTTGAATTCGAAAAAAAAAATTAATCTTCTTAAGAAAATTGTTAAATTTTCATTTTTGAAAATGTTGGAAGTTTTATTGAATGTTCTTTTAAAATTAATTTTTCAAAAATAAATTATTATTAGTTTTTCTAGGAATTTTGATACAAATTATGTATTCAATTAAAACCTTTCAAAATGCTTAAAAAGCTTATAAATTTTGTGTTCGACATTTTCAAAAATCTACATTGTATTTTAAATGTTTTGAAATCTTTCCACGTTTTAAATTATTTTGGAATCTTTCCAAAACTTCGAAATACATTTTAAACTTACTCGATTATTTTCGAAATTATTAATTGTTCAATTGTCATTAATCTTTTCAAATATTCTCTTAAAATTAATTTTTCGAAATAAAAAATCGTTTTAAATTTTTCCAGAAATTTAAGAATTTTTTTATCTTCTTAAAACCTTTAAAGATCCTTAAAATACTTAGAATTGTATTTTGAAATTTTCAAAAATCTAAATTTTTTTTCTTTAAATAGAACAATTAAAGTTGTAACGTTCAAAGTTTTAATTTAACAATCTAAAATATTAACGATTCAACGTTTTCTATTTCAAATAATTCAGTTAACATTTTTTACTTTTAAATATCTTTTTATAATTGTTGATTTTGAATGAGAAGTAAAATATTGCTAAAGATACAAAAAATGTCTGCCTTAATTAAAAAATTTTCAAAGTAAATTGGTTAAGAATGGAATATTTTAGATTGAAACCATATTTGAATAGGATTTGGAATTGAATAAGAGCGCTTAGTTTTTCAAATTATTTTTAAATAAAGAATATTTTATAGAGTTTTGATCAAACTTGTTCAGCTACTGAGGCTTTCTAATTGAAGAATGTATACTTTCAACATTAAAATCTGTCACTTGCTTAATTTTAGAAAGATTCAGAAACGTTCTACAAAGTCAATTATTGTTCAATTTTTAATAATCAAACTGCAGTTTAATGTTATTTATTATAATAACAAAATTTCTTGGTAAGAGTGCAATTTTTTTTTCAAATTGTAGTTTATTGTAGAAAATTATATATGCAATCCTACAAAAACTGACAGTAAAATACAAGTCGAAACTTTGATGCGGATTTTAAAAGTATAGTTTGTAAAAAAAAATTTTTTTGTTCAAATTTGTACATCTCTGCAATAAACTACCAGTATATACATCGTAACTTTTAAGTACAGCATCTCAATATTTTAACTTTTGTAACATCTTATACTTTTTTATAATCATTTTTAACTTTCTACAATAAATTGGCGTAAAATTAAGTGTTTTATTGACGTCAAACACTCGAATTAAAAAAAAAAGTATAGTTCTGTATACCATTTTTGTAGTTTTCCGTAATACTTTGTTGATTTTTATAACAGAGTGTACTTCACTGATAATTTTTTTTACTTTTCTACATAGAAAAAATTACCTATATGTATTTAACTGTATTTTTTGTTACATTTTGTGAATTTTTTTACAAATAACATGTTTTATCAAAAAATTATAGTTGTAGAAATGTTGTATTTTCTTGTAAAAGTACTTTCCACCAGGGATCATTTTTTTAGAGCCTTCTTGTTCAATTTTGGTGCGCAATTTGGTTTTTGCTTCCTCATAGAGGGAGGTTTTGTAATGTCCTAAATTTTCGAATATACTTTTTTGACATTTTTTGATATAATTCGACCCCAGGAGCTCGAGAATAAAGTTTTCAAAAAATGTCCGTGTGTGTGTATGTGTGTGTGTGTAACTTTTTTGCTGTTCACCATATCTCGAAAAGTAAAAGAGCTACAACCATGAAATTTGGATGAAGTGTACCTCGGATTGATATCTATAGGTCTACTAGATGGACCATTTACGAATATTTTTTTATTGCGTTTGGAGATTTAAAAATAAAAATTTTAACGAGTTTATGTAAGAAAAACTTTTTTGATATTCAAAATACAACAATACTCTATCTAGCGTATTTGTTCGCGTCTCTGGAACGCATCGATCGACCTATTGTTGAAACTTTTTTGTCATGCCAGTACCGATTTATGAAATTTCAAAAAATGGTTTATTCTGTTTATATGAGAAAAACTTTTTTGATATTCGAAATACGACAATATCATATCTAGTCTATTTGTTCGCTTCCTTGAGACGCATTGATTGACCTATTGATAAACCTTTTATGACCCATCATTGCCTATTTACGAATTAAAAAAAAATAGTTTATTCTGTTTATATGAGAAAATATTTTTCGATATTCAAAATAAGACATATACATATTACATGTAAAGTATTTGTTCGCGTCCTTGAGAAGCATCGATTGACCAATTCATGAACTTTTCATGAAGCACCAGTAGCGATCAATGAACTTTAAAAAAAAATGGTTTATTTTGTTGATATGAAAATAACTTTTTTGATATTCAAAACACGAACATATTGCATGTAGAATTTTTGTTCACATCCTTGAGACGCATCGATTGACCTATTGTTCAGCCTTTTATGACCAACCAGTACCGATTTATGAATTAAAAAAAGTTGTGTATTCTGTTTATACGAGAAAAACTTTGTTCATATTGGAGGTATTACAGAAATGTCTCTGACGTGTTTGTCTGCACCTTCGAGACACGTCGAATGACCTATTGACGAACCTTCTATGACCTCTTATGATCTAGCAATACCGTTTTAGAAATTTACCAAATATATTGTTCATCTTCTTGAGAGAAGGAAAACTTTTTCATTATTGGGAATACAACTATATTGTATATCATATATATGTTCGCGTCTTTGAGACGCGTGGATTGATCCATTGGCGAACTTTTAAAGTCAATTATTGATTCATAAATAGTTACTCAGAAAGTTTTAAGAAAAGTTAAATTCCCAGGCGGAAAATTATACCGTAAGGTCAACTTCATAGTAGTCATACAGAAGCGTGAGTGCAAGTGAGACACTAGTAGATGGCGCATAATAGCATCTCTTTCGCACTTATGACTATGACTACTATGAATTTGGTCTCACTGTATATATTTGATATATAATGTGAAAAATTACACATAATATTCATTTATTCTTTATAAAAAATTCATAAAACAAATGAATATTATATATAATACTTCACACTATGTATGAATATTGAACAATGCATAACTTTTCCGCCTAGGTTATTTCATTGAGGTTCTAATTTGAAATATAAAACTACCGTAGGTTAAAAAGTTGTTCATTGTAACAGTAGAACAGATCAATTGACATTTTGATGGGCCCTCTGATTTTCTGTAAATAAAATTTTCGTAAAGCCAGAAACATAAGCTTAACAAATATTGAAAGTATAAATTTTTTTCTTATGTTAGGGAAAAACTCTCTCTATGAGGAAGCAAATTCATTTGATACCTATGAGAAAGCAAAATGCTCATAAAATGAGCACAAATAGATACACCCATAGTGAATACGGCCATAGAACTTCGCAGTCGTATTTTAAGTTTATCATGGTTTAAAAAATGTACTTTCAAAAAACTTACGTTCAATTTGTTGATCAACCTGAGTCTGTAGTGTGCCAAAACTTGCACTTGGCTGATAAGGCTGTCGATCGCGGTAGCCACCACAAGCGAACTGATAAAAATCCTTGCAAGGATCCACACCTCTTTTCATGGATGCGAGCATTTTGAGAGAGGCTTCGTAACATGCCTTTGTCTCACAGATTCCTTCTGGGCCATCTCGTTCTCTGATGCATGCGTCATCCTAAAAACATGACATAAAAAAAAAGGTTTAACATTAACATTACCTTGAGCTCTAACTTTTTTCATAGGTCTGCTATTGTCAATAGATTTGCATACCAAGACGAGAAATTCTCATTTCTCGTTAAAGGTAGAGTAGAACGGGGCGAGGCAGCCAAGACGCCACATTTTGGCGTGCAGAGCACTTGCTTGGAATGATATCAAAAAGTGTATAGTGTCGTTAGAAAGCTTGATTCTTTGGCTACAGAATTGCCTGGTGGCATTTTGATGTAGCTCGTTCATTAAATTTTCTACAATCGTTTTCCAGAGACGCATGTTTTTGCTCAACTGTAAAAACGTGGGGCGAGGCAACCAACCATTTCAGCAATTAGGCGGCAAACAGAGTTTTAATACACATACATCTAATAATATATAAGTTCTTCATCAGGTCAAAGATGATATGTAAAAATAAAAAACAAAGTTAAATGTCTTCTCGGACATTTAATGGAACTCAAAAGAAAATAAAAAAATGGGAAAGAATCGGAATAATTATTATGTCCTCTTCGTCGCTGCTGTCCGAGGTGTCAAAGAGTTTATATCCTTTTCGGGCGGACTCGTCGAGGGCCGCCACAAGCAATTTGCTTTTTAGCCTTTTCGGCATCATCTGCCGTTTATTGGCTACCTCACCCCACATGTGTTTTTTTCCACAAAATTTCACACAAAAAAAGTATTTTTAATATCGAAAAACCAACCATTCCATCGTGTTGAGCACAAAATTCTACTGTGGAGAATGCTTACTCAACTTTTTTTACACTACCTATACACGAAAAATAAACATACGTAAATCACAAAAATGTTCCTCCTGCTAGTAGTTTTTTTTATAAATGATGCTGCTTTTTACAAACTGCAACAGTCACGACACTCAAATTTTGGCAAGTACAGCGGACTGAACTAATCGACCTTACATTACAAAGGCGCGCGATTTCAATTAACGCTGTGGGAATAAGAAGGAATTGGCTGCCTCGCCCCACTGGTTGCCTCGCCCCGTTCTACTCTACTTATCATGAAACATGTCCCAATTATGAAACAGTTTGATGAATAATTCGATTTATAAATAACGGGCCGAACTTAAATTAAGTAACGATATGGGACTTGAGACTAATGGCAATTTTTTGTAATTAAAATAATACATGCTTTGCAGGATAAAAACTTCATTTTCAAATTTTTCTGTTTTTTCCTTGAACAGTTTATTTATTTTTTTTTTTTTTGGCAAAATGAAATTTTTCAAATTTACTTATTTGTTCCAAGCAAAAAAAAAATACTTTTCCATAAGAAAAGATGACTTTTTAACAAAATACTCGAATTGTCAAGAAAATAAATTTTTGAAAAAAAAATTGAATTTCCTACCTAAACAGATTATTTCTAAACAAAAAAGTGTAATAGTTGATATATCAAAAAGAAATGATATTTCCTTTTATAAAAATGGATTTCACAACCAAAAAGACGACTTTTCAACAAATAAAGATTTTTCAGTCATGAAAGAAACAAATTTTTCACCTAAGTGAATGAATCTTTAAGCCAAAAGACGAATTTTTTGTACGAAAATTGAATTTTCAACCAGAAAATATGAATTTTCAGCGATAAAAAATTAATTTTTGAAAAAATTGTTAAATTTTCACCAAAAAGATAAACCTTTATTTAAAAAAATGTTAACAAAGTAGTTCTATTTTTATCTACACAGTTAAATTTTCAATTGAAAAAGATCAGTTTTCAACAAAATAGTTCAACTTTCAACCAAAGAGATGAATTTTCTACTAAAAGTATGAATCATCGACAAAAAAATGAGTTCTTAAAAAAGTGGTTCAAACAAAATAGTTGAAGCCTGAAGCAAAGAAGATTAATTTTCAACTAAACAGTTTCATTTTTACCCAAGGAAGATGAAATTTTTACTGAGGAAGATACTTTTTTAAATCAGAAAGATAAATTTTCAAAAAATATATTTGAATTTTCATACAAAAAAAACTCAGTTTGACTTTTCAACATTGAAATATGAGTTTTAAATAAGAAGTAAATTTTCTATGAAAATACTTGAATTTTCAATCCGAAAAGACGAATTTTCAACAAAAGAGTTGAATTTTCAACCAAAAGGTATACTTTTCTAACAAAATTGTTGAATCATCAAACAGTTAGATTTTTTTCCAAGAAAGATGAAATTTCTACTAAAACAGGTACATTTTTAAATCAAAAAGAAAAGCTAAAAAAAAACAGTTGAATTTTCATCCGAAAAAAATTTAATCGACTTTTCAAGAAGCAAAATATGAATTTTAAACAAGGGTAAATTTTCTATGAAATTGTTGAATTCTCAACAAACCAGTTGAGTTTTCTATTAAAAAAGATGACTTTTTCAAACAAAATTGTTGAATTTTCAACCGGACAGTTGCATTTTAATTCGAAAAAGATGAAACTCCTACTAAAATAGATGAGTTTTCAAATAAAAAAAGACACATTTTAAAAAAATTAGTTGAATTTTTACCTAAAACAGATTTCAGTTGACTTTTCAACACCAAAATATGAATTTTAAACAAGTAAAATTTTCTAAAAAATAGTTGAAATTCCAACCGGAATTCAACTTCAAGTGAAACAAATTAATTTCCCAAAAATAGCTGATTTTCAACAAAATAGTTGAATTTTTAACGCAAGCCATAAATTTTCAAATAAAATGATGAATCTTCTACTGGAATAATTGAATTTTAAACCAAACAGATGAATTTTCAACTAAAATTATGAATCTTCAGTTGGTATGGTTGAATTTTCAACCAAAAAGATGAATATTCAACCATGCAGATTAATTTTCTAAAAAAAATACGAATTTTCAACACAATATATGAATTTGCAACCAACTTATTGAATTGGCAACTAAATATGACAATTTTTTAACCAATAGTTGAATGTTACAAAAAAAAGAGATGAATTTTCAACAAAAAGTAGAGTAGTTAAATGGTGAGTTAAAGAAATTGATTTTTGAAAACATTTATTTTCAACCAAACAATTGATGAATTTTCAACTAAAATGATGAATCTTCAACTGAAATAGTTGAATTTTTTACCAAAAAGGTACAAAAATTTCCCACAGAATATTTCAATTTTTAATCAAAGAGATCAGTTACCAACCAAATAGTGAAATTTTTATCCAAAAAGATACATTTTTAACCTAAAATATAATAGTTGAATTTTCTGCTTTAAAAAACTAATTTCTAACAGAAAAAAGCGAATTTTCTACAAAATAGTTAAATTTTAAAATGGAAAAGGTTAATTTTCAATCAGAAACATTTATTTTCAACAAGGTAGTTAAATTTTCAAAGAAAGCGATGAATTTTCAAATGAAATGATAAATCTTCAACTGGAATGATTGAATTTTAAACTAAACAGGTAAATTTTCAACTAAAATGATGAATCTTTAATTGGAACAGCTGAATTTTATATAAAAAATGTACAAACATTTCCCACCGAATATTTCAATTTTTAATAAAAGAGATAAATTATCAACCAAATAGTTAAATTTTCATCCAAAAAGATACATTTTTAACCTAAAATAGAATAGTTAAATTTTCTGTTTTAAAAAACTAATTTCTAACAAAAAAACTAATTTACTACAAAATAGTTTAATTTCAAACTGGAAAAGTTGAATTTTCAGTTAGAAAAATTGATTTTCATCAATGTAGTAAAATTTTCAATTAGAGGTGAACATTCAATAAAAATGATAAATCTTCAACGAAAAAGATTAATTTTCAACAAAAGAGTTAAACTTTCAACCAAGGAGCTGAATTTTTAACTAAAAAAGGTGAATTCTCAACAAACAATGTAATATAATTGAAATTAAAACCAAAAAAGATTTTAATTTCAAATAAGAAACAGATAAATTCAACCAAAAATGGCAAATTTTTAAGAATGGTTGAGTTTTTAATAAAAGAAATATTCATTATTCATTATTATTATTTTCTAATTCATGCTTCGTTTTACTCGAAACTTTCAAACATACCAAATTATCTAAGATAAAAATATGTAATAGTTTATATTGCAATCGAAAATGATTTTAATTTGAAAGAAAAAAAAAACAAAAACATTTAAACAAGAGATGCGAATTTTAAACAAAATACATCATTTTTCCATCACGTAGTTAAATTTTCAAGAACAAATTCTTAACAAAATTTTAATTTATTTTTTTTTTTCATCTATTTATTAATATTATATTTTAATATTTTTATTTTCAAGCAAGGAATACATTTGTAACTAAAAGCCGAAAATGTGAATTAAAAAAAAAAAAAGATAAACGATCAACCGAAAAAAAATTAATTTTTAACCGGACAGTTGCAGTTTTAACCAAAAATGATTACTTCCCTTTAAAATGAGATGAATTTTTAAACCACAGGACGAATTTTCGAAACTATAGTTCAATTTTCAACGAAACAAATTTTAGTCAAGAAAAAAAAATATCAACCAAATAGTTTGACTTGTTAACAAAATTGTTTAATTTTTAACAAAATAATTGCATTTTTAATCAAATAATTAAATTTTCATCCAAACAGATAATTTTCCAACCATGAAGATTAAGTTTCTATAAGAAAAGACAAATTACAACAATTTCCCATCAAATATTTGAATTTTGTAACTAAAATAGATCAATTGTTAACAAAAAATAGAATAGTTAAATTTTCATTGGAAAATTTCAATTTTCAACCGCAAAACCAATTTTTAACAAAGTTGTTTTAAGTTTGAGCCCAAAAGATCAATTTTTAACTAAAATTATGAATCTTCAACCAAAAGAAAAATTAAATTTCCAGTCTGAAAAGATGATTTCTCCATAAGTATCCTTTTGAATACGTTTTTATACTCTTCAATCCGCTTGTGTCCGTTGGATATTCATCCATCCGTTTGAATAATACTCTTATCCGTTAAAACTATCCATTTTAATCCTTCTGTATCGATTTTTTGTATATTGCTATCCGCTTTTATACTTATACGTTTTAATCCTTCATTTTTTATCCGCTCTTTAATCCTTATCTACCCGCCAACTACTTAGATTCGATCTCATCACCTATCAGAGATTAAAAATTTATCCATTTTAATCCATGCTTATCCTCTTTAATGCTTTCTCTAAAAAATGTATTCTCTTACCGTTCTGATCCATGAATCGCTATCCGCAACTCTATATTTGTCTATCCGCAAGCTACTTTAATTTTCTTCGGTATGTAATACGGAGAAAATCTTAATCCGTGCCAATAATTTATTATCATTTTCAATCCTTTTACCATAAAATGTATTGCCTATCTGTTCAAATCCATAATTTTCTATCCGTTATAATTCGTGATTTTCTATCAAATACGAATTAGCATTATAGTTTTCACTGCAGATACATACGGATAGATTTTTTCATTCAAACTGATACGCAAGGATAGAATATTATTAGTTTAATACAGATTCAAAAGGATAGATGCGGATAGATTATTATTAGTTGAAGACTGATTAAAACGGATAGATATGGTCAACATATTTTTATTTGAAGACGGGTTTAAACGGATAGATGTGGATAGATTATTTTTAGTTGAAGATGGATTAAGAATGATAAATACGGATAGATAAGGATAAAAAAGTTCGGACTGAAAAGGATAGGGGCGGATTAAATTCCACTTCACGTATTGAAAATTATTCAAACGGATGAAGATTTCAAAATCTAACAAAAGATAGAACATGATTGAAAAGGATGCAAAGTGCTCGTTCAAACGGATAAAAAATGTCTATCCGTTTGAATCCGCTAATTCCTATCCGTTTCAATCCGTTGACTTTCAGCAGGGTAAACAAGTACTAGTGCTTCGAAATCGCTTAAAGTAAGTTCTTTGTTGATGCTTTAATATTTGTTGACACAAATTTTATCAAAATGTTGAGATTTGTGACCATAATATAATTTTCAGAATGTGTAAACTACGTGATTTATCGCCAACTACAGTTGGCCAAATTGCCTGATCTATGGAAAAGTAGCGACTGGGTACTTCATCACGACAATGCACCTGCCCATTCACTGCACCTTATTCAGCAATTTCTGGCGAAACGCCAGAAATTGCACAAACATCTTGCACAACTTCGGCAGCCCCTATGCAGTCCTGATCCAGCTCCCTCTGAGTTTTTACTGATACCCAAATTAAAGTACCTTATAAGGAAAATGATTTCAAGACTACTGTATTTTCAACCAAAAAAGATTTTCTAACAAAAGAGATCAATTTTTAACTGAATGTCGAATTTTCGACATATTAAATTAATTTTTAAACAAACAGTTGAATGGCCAACCAAATAGTTGAACTTTCAAGCAAAAGATGCGAATTTTCGACAAAATAGTTTAACTTTTAACCAAATAGTGGAATTTTGCAGTCAAAAAGATCATTTTTTTCAAAGACGGTTGAATTTTCAGTAAAAAAAAAATTAATTTTCAAGAGCAAAAAATTTTCCACCTGTTCAATGCAAACAAAAAGATGAATTTTCAACACAAACGAATAATTTTCTACCCAAAAAAACGAATTTTCGCCAAAAACAACTGATAATAGATTAATTAAATGTTAAGATAAAAAAATTTATTTTTAATGAAGAAAAAAGAAATTTCTAACAAAACACGTGAATTTAAAAAAAAAATTAACAAAGTAGTTTAAAGTAGTTTAACTTTCAACCAATTACTTAAATTTTCAAACAAAAACAATGCATTTTTAACCATATAGTTCAATTTTCAACTAAATTGTTGAACTTTGAAGCCAAAAAAAATAATCATCTACAAAACAGTTGAATTTTCAACCCAAAAATATAATTTTTTAATAAAATAGGTAATTTCCTGCCAAATAGTTAATTTCCAAATAATGGTTTGATTTCTAACCAAATTGCTCAATTTTCAACCAAATATATTAATTTTTAACTATAAATAAGTTCAGTTTTTAGTCCGATAAGTTAATTTTCAACATAGTAGAATTTTTCAATTCAAAATGGTACATTAAAAAAAAAGTTGAATTTTCATCCCGAAATAAAGGTGCAAAATTAATCTGTGGGAATATCAACAATTACATTTTTTTTTGTAAATTTATATTTTAACGTTGAAAATTCAATTCCTTAGTTGAAAGTTGAACTAATTTCTTAAAAATTAATTTTCTTTGTTCGAGATTCGTAATTTTAGTTCAAAATTCATGTCTTTGCTTCAAAATTAAACTACTTTATTAAGAATTTGTTGGTTTAAGATTAATTTCTTCAACTGAAAAATCAACTATTTGGTTGAAAATTTAACTGTTTTGTTAAAAATTAACTTTTTTTTTTTAATTCATATTTTTTGGTGGAAAACTCAGCTGTTTTGTAGAAAAATCGTCTCCTTGGATTAAAAATTCAACAATTTTGTGAAAAATTTAATCATTTCATATAAAATTCCACTACTTCATAGAAAATTTCGTTTTTTTATTGGAAATTAATTTTTTCAATTGAAAATTTAACTATTAGATTTTTCGTTGGAAACGGATCTTTTTTAGTTTTAAAAATCAAGCACCTGATTGTCAATAAATGTAGTTTGTTGAAAATTAATTTCTTTCTCTAGAAAATCAATCTTCTTGTTTGAAAATTCAACTATTGGGTTCAAAGTTTATGTATTTTTTTTAATTCGTGTTTTTTTGTAGAAAATTCATCTTCCTTGTTGAAAATTCAACTATTCGGTTGAAAATTTATGCATTTTTTTGAGAATTCATTCTTTTTAGAAGAAAATTAGCCTTCTGGGTCGAAGATTCATCTTTTTGAGTTGAAAATTCATCTCTTCTGGTTAAAATTTCAGCTATTTGGTTGAAAATTAATCTGTTTTGGTTAAGGATTAAAATATTTTGTTTAAAATTCGTATTTATTGGTTCAAGTCAACTGTTTTTGATTAAAAATAAAAATTTTGTCTTGGTTAAAATATCAAATATTACAATTATTGTTGAGAATTCACATTTTTTATTGAAAATACCACTACTTTTCGAAAGTTGAAATACTTTGTTAATTCATAAGAAAAAGTAACATTTTACCAAACTCCTCCTCCCAAATCGTCTTCATCATTTTTGGATGAACACTAAATAAATTCACAAAAAAATTTGCTCGCCAAAAATTACGTGAGATTCAAAAGAATTCAAAGTGAATTTGAGAGAATTTGAAGGAACTCAAAAGAATTCAAAATAAAAAAAAGTGGATTCAAGAGAATTAGAAAGAATTCAGAAACAGGTGTACATCTGAATAAATATTATGAAAATATTGAAAAATATTAACTGAAGATATAAACTAATAGAAAATAAATCCAAACGATTAGAATTTTTATTAAAATCTTCCAAAGCTTTCTTGTCTGACTATCACATAATTTCTCTACTGATTTTTCAGAAAACAGATCTATTAAAAAAATTGATGAAAATTATAACTAATTTGTTTTCTATAAACAGAAAGAAGTCCTATAAAATGGAATTCTAAGTTGCAAAATCCAACATCAGACTTTAGAACCCAAAATGCTGCCACCAAACAGGGGAAATAGGGTGATTTTTTACGAAAAATTGGGGAATATTAGGGAAATACAATTTTTTCAATAAAATTGAGGGTAAAGAGTCAAATTTTTTAGAAAATTTTCGAATTTGAAACCCAAAAAAATGGATTTTTAACAAAATAGTTCATTTTCATCCATCAAATATGAATTTTTAACCGAATAGTTGAATTTGTACCGAAAAGAAAAATTTGCAACTCAGAAAGATTTTTCGGTCAAGAAAGAAAAAAACTTTAATCCAGATATGAAATTTTCAAGTCAAACGGCAAATTTTATACGAAAGAGTTGAATTTTGAGCACTTCAATATAAATTTTCAACAAAAAAGTTCATGTTTAATAAAAATAGTTAAATTTACAACCAATTATATGAATTCTGAACAAAAACTATAATATATTATAAAAAACTATAATTATTATAATATAATATAATAAATTTTCAACAAAATTGTTGAATCCTCAACAAAAACAGATTAATTTTCAACTAAACAGTTGCATAAAAAAAAAGAATTGATTTCCAACAAGAGATAGTTTTTTAAACTAAAAAGACAAACTTGCAACTAAGAAAGAATTTTCAGTCTCGAAAGAAAAAATCTTCAACAAAATTGTGAATTTTTTAAGTCTGAGGCAAAATTTCTATAAAATAATTTAATTTTTAGACCGAAAACATGAATTTTCAAGAAAACAGTTGAAATGAATATTCCAAAAAAAAAAAATGATTATGAATTTTGAATTTGAGTTTTCATCAAAATAATTAATTTTTCAACTTTTCGATTAAAAAGAATTAACGTTAAACTAAGAAAGATAGAAGCTCAAAGTAAAATGTTACGAATACTCGGTATTTTATCAAAAAAATATTTGAATTTTGAATCAAGAAGAGTTGAAAAATCAGCCAAAAAAGACAACTTTTTTTTAACAAAACAGTTAAATTTGCAAATAAAAGAATGACTTTATAACAAATTTGTTTATGTTTCAAAAAAATAATGAAATTTTCAACCACATAAGAATATTTTCACCAAAAAAGATGAATTCTCAATCAAAAATATAGTAGCAAACTCCTTAAATAAAAACAATTGACTTTAAACGTGAAATAATTAGATTTTCTTTTTGGGTTCTATTAATTTAGTTTACATTTAAGCAAAAAAATAAGAAAAAGAGATTTTTTTTTAAACAGGGGAAAAAAGAGAAATTCTTTTTGAAAAAAGGGAAAGAGGGGAAATAAGGGAAAGAGCGTGGAGTCTGCAGTAGTCTGTTAGAATGAAGTCTTCTGTCTGACCAAACCGGAACCTATCTACTGCTTAAGGTAGTTGTGCCAAAAGTCAGGAAAAAAAGTTTTCTATCATTGTAAGAATTGAAATGATATTATCAGTCATGTCCCATGAAAGAAAAATGATTATTTTTTATGAAAAAAAGTTCAAAACATACCAAAAATGATTATTTTAACAAAAGTTTTTGTAATTGAATTTTTTCTTACTGTCGCTTCAAATTTCTAGTTATTTGTTTAGAAAACATTTTCTAAAAAAAAAAATCTGTTCAACTATTTCAGCCATATAAAAATTTACTTTTAAAATTAAAAACATCAGAGTTCTAGAGAATTTTTTTTCCGAAAAAACACCATTTCTTAAAATTCAACCATTTTCCAACAAATTGGAAAGAAGCAGTATAGTAAGAAGAAATTCAATTGCAAGAAATATTTTTTAAATAAATGTTTCTTGTCCTGACTTTTTTTGTACTTTTCAACAGAATTGGAATAAAGGTCAGGTTTAAGGAATAAGCCCTGAACCAAGGTAAGCTTGACATTAGTCTTGAAACCTTGCGATATGGCTTCCGTACGTTTGCACGTGCGTTGCCACAACAGACACTTTAACAATTGTCTAGATTTCAAAAGAAGATAAAAACAGTATGAAAATTTAATTACGAAATTCTCAGAAATTTGAAAATTAAAAATTCCATCATACAATTTGGAAAACACACTCTTAAATGTCTTAATTGAAATTTAAAAACAAATAAATGAAAGGTAAACAAAATTTAAATTAATTTATAAATTAATTTTTCAAATTGTTGTTTGTGTTTGCAGTATGAAGTTGATTCGCATAAATGCTTTCGTTTTTTTTTTAAATTTGTTTGTTTTATTTTTCAAATGATTTAAAGTTTAGAAATAAATAAGAGTAAAAGTATATGTTTTTTCATGTACTAAAATACTTGAAATAGAGAAGAAGCCAACCTTTATATGACTTCTGATATTAGTTTCAGTAAAAATAATTAAATTACTAAAACCTATTACAATGACAATTTTTTTAATTTCAAGGATGAGTGAAATCTTTGACCTTCTTAGTTTATGATATAAAAAAGTTAGAAACATTTTAAATAACATAAATGATTCATGATTCTCCCTTTTTTAAATATCTTAAAACTGTGAATTGAAAAAAAAATGTTTTTGGTCAGCTTTCAGTTTCAAACTTTCAACATTATATTATTCAAAAACTGGAAACATTTAAAATTAAACAATTTTGAAATTAACTCATATATCGAAACCTTGAAAATGGTTTGGTTTCATTTTTGAATCTTTCAAAATTGTATCGTTTGCAAAAAATTATATTTTACAGTAGAAAAAAAATTAAAAACAATGATTAGTTAAATAATTAATTTTAAGCTGAAGTGTCCTCAATTACTTGAATAAAGGTTTGAAATTGAATAATTTTAAATCAAAAACTTTGAATAATTTAATAAATCCCAATTCGGAGTCGTTGATATTAAATAACTTGTAAATGAGGAATACTTAAAATTGTACACTTTTGAAGTTTTTGAGGCTATAAAAATTCGGAGGCTTACCAATTTAATTAATTTCACTACTTATCATTTAAAACTGAAAATTAATCAATTTTACAATTTAAAAATGACCCATTTTCAAATTTTGAAAGTTTTCATTATAAATTTGAATTTCTGAGTAATTTTACAATATCAAATTTAAAGCTTTTTAAAATAAAAAATTAAAAAATTAAAATAAAAAATTGTGATTTCTTTTTTTTTTCAATTGCGACGTTTATATATAAAGCAATGCAAATTTGGCAGATTCCCCGATTTCCTGAAACTCTCTGGAAATCTGAGAAATTCCTTTAATACGGAATTCCCAGAATGCATTGAATATTTTTAATTCCTTGCATTCTGTGAATGCGTGAAAATATCTAAATTGCTTAAATTCTCTACATTCCTTAAATTTTTTAAATTCTCTGAATTCTTTAAATTCTCTGAATTCTTTAAATTCTCTGAATTCCTTAAATTCTCTGAATTCCTTAAATTCTCAAAATTTCTTGAATTCTCTGGATTTTCCAAATGCTCTGAATTCCTTAAATTCTTCGAATTTCTTAAATTCTCTGAGCTCCATGAATTTTCTGAAATCTTTGAATTTTCTGAAATCTGTAAATTTTCTGAAATCTTTAAATTCACTACATTTCCTGAAATCAATAAATATTCGGAATTTCTTGAATTTTCTGAATTCTCTGACAAATTTGGCAGATTCCCAGATTTCCTGAAGCTCTCTGAAAAGCTCAGAAATTCCTTCAATACGGAATTTTCAGAATTCATTGAATATTTTTAATTCCTTGCATTCTGTGAATGCGTGAAAATGACTAAATTGCTTAAATTCTCTACATTCCTTAAATTCTTTAAATTCTCTGAATTCTTTAAATTCTCTGAATTCCTTAAATTCTCAAAATTTCTTGAATTCTCTGGATTTTCCAAATCCTCTGAATTCCTCAAATTCTTTGAATTTCTTAAATTCTCTGAGTTCCATGAATTTTCTGAAATCTTTGAATTTTCTGAAATCTTTAAATTTTCTGGAATCTTTAAATTCTCTACATTTTCTGAAATCAATGAATATTCGGAATTTCTTGAATTTTCTGAATTCTCTGACAAATTTGGCAGATTCCCTGATTTCCTGCAGCTTTCTGGAAATCTTAGAAATTCCTTCAATATGGAATTCTCAGAATGCATTGAATGTTTTTAATCCCTTGCATTCTGTGAATGCGTGAAAATTACTAAATTGCTCAAATTCTCTGAATTCCTTAAATTCTTGTAATTCCTTGAATTCTCTGAATTCTTTAAATTCTCTGAATCCTTTAAATTCTCTAAATTCCTTGAATTCTCAGCATTTCTTAAATTCACTGAATCTTTTTAATTCTCTGAATTCCCCAAATTCTTTGAATTCCTTGAAATCTTTGAATTTTCTGAAATCTTCAAATTCCTCAAATTCTCGGAATTTCTTAAATTCACTGAATCTTTTTAGTTCCCTGAATTCCTTAAATTCTCTGAATTCCTTGAAGTTTCTGAAATCCTTAAATCTTCTGAAATCTTCAAATCCTCTACATTTCCTGAAATCAATGAATATTCGCAATTTCTTGAATTTTCTGAATTCTCTGACAAATTTGGCAGATTCCCAGATTTCCTGAAGCTCTCTGAAAATTTCAGAAATTCCTTCAATACGGAATTCCCAGAATGCATTGAATATTTTTAATTCCTTGCATTCTGCGAATGCGTGAAAATCACTGATTTGCTTAAATTCTCTGAATTCCTTCAATTCTTGTAATTCCTTGAATTCTCTGAATTCTTTAAATTCTCTAAATTCCTTAAATTCTCAGCATTTCTTAAATTCACTGAATCTTTTAAATCCCTGCATTCCCTAAATTCTCTGGATTCCTTGCATTTTCTGAAATCTTTAAATTCTCTAAATTCCTTAAATTCTCAGAATTTCTTGAATTCACTGAATCTTTTTAATTCCCGGAATTCCTTAAATTCTCTGAATTCCTCCAATTCTCTGAGTTCCTTGAATTTTCTGAAATCTTTATATTCTCTACATTTCCTGGAATCAATGAATATTCGGAATTTCTTGCATTTTCTGAATTCTCTGACAAATTTGGCAGATTCCCCGATTTCCTGAAGCTCTCTGAAAATTTCAGAAATTCCTTCAATACGGAATTCTCAGAATTCATTGAATATTTTCAATTCCTTGCATTCTGTGAGTGCATGAAAATCTCTAAATTGCTTAAATTCTCTGAATTCCTTAAATTCTTGTAATTCCTTAAATTCTCTGAATTCTTCAAATTCTCTAAATTCCTTAAATTCTCAGCATTTCTTCAATTCACTGAATCTTCTTAATCCCTGCATTCCCCAAATTCTCTGAATTCTTTGAATTTTCTGAAATCTTTAAATTCTCTAAATTCCTTAAATTCTCAGAATTTCTTAAATTCACTGAATCTTTTTAATTCCCCGAATTTCTTAAATTCTCTGAGTTCCATGAATTTTCTGAAATCTTTGAATTTTCTGAAATCTTTAAATCTTCTGAAATCTTTAAATTCACTACATTTCCTGAAATCAATAAATATTCGGAATTTCTTGAATTTTCTGAATTCTCTGACAAATTTGGCAGATTCCCAGATTTCCTGAAGCTCTCTGAAAAGCTCAGAAATTCCTTCAATACGGAATTCTCAGAATTCATTGAATATTTTTAATTCCTCGCATTCTCTGAATGCGTGAAAATCACTGATTTGCTTAAATTCTCTGAATTCCTCAAATTCTTGTAATTTGTTAAATTCTCTGAATTCTTTATATTCTCTAAAATCCTTAAATTCTCGGAATTTCTTAAATTCACTGAATCTTTTTAATTCCCCGAATTTCTTAAATTCTCTGAGTTCCATGAATTTTTTGAAATCTTTGAATTTTCTGAAATCTTTAAATCTTTTGAAATCTTTAAATTCACTACATTTCCTGAAATCAATAAATATTCGGAATTTCTTGAATTTTCTGAATTCTCTGTCAAATTTGGCAGATTCCCAGATTTCCTGAAGCTCTCTGAAAAGCTCAGAAATTCCTTCAATACGGAATTCCCAGAATTCATTGAATATTTTTAATTCCTTGCATTCTGCGAATGCGTGAAAATCTCTAAGTTGCTTAAATTCTCTGGATTCTTCAAATTCTCCAACTTCCTTACATTCTCAGAATTTCTTGAATTCTGTGGATTTTCCAAATTCTCTGAACTCCTTAAATTCTCTGTATTCCTTGAATTTTCTGAAATCTTTGAATTTTCTCAAATCTTTAAATTTTCAAGATTCCCCGGAATCAATGAATATTCTCTAAATATCCTGAATTTGTTGAATATTCTAAATTCCTTGTGTTCTCTGAATTCGTGAAAATCTCTGAATTCCTCAAATTTATTGAGGTCTATGATTTCTCTAAATTTCTCAAAATCCTGGAATATTCGGAATTCCTTGAATTCTCTCAATTCACAGAATTCATAAAATATTCGGAATTCTCTAAATCCCCGGAATTCCTCAAATATTCTGAATTCTTAAAATTCTTTAAGTCCTATAAATTCCTTGAATATTCTGAATCCCTAAAATTATCTAAATCCTCTGAATACCTTGAATGTTCTGAATTCTCTAAATTCCTTCAATTTCTTAAATCCTCTCAAATTCTCTGTATTCTCTGTAATCCTTGAATAGTCAGAAATTTTCTGAATTCTTTGAAATACTTTAATAATCTGAATTCCATAAATTTCTTAAACATCTTATATTATTGAAATTCATTAAATTCTCCAAATCCCTTGAATTCCTTCAAATCTTCTAAATTCTCTGAATTCATAGAATTTCTTCAATTCCTTCAATTTTTCTGAATTCCTCTGAATTCTTTGAATTATTTTGAAGTCCTTAGAATTCAGGGATTTCTAAAATTTAGGACACTCCACGAATTCAGATAATTCGGACCATTTAGGTGAATTCAGGTATATCTGGGAATTCGGAGGAATTCAGTGTATTTCAAGGAAGTTAAAAGAATTAAAAAAGATCTAAAACAGTTTAAAAGCATGCCAAAAAATAGAAAATAATAATAAACAAAAAAATAATGTTTCCAAAAAAGTGAAAAACCGATAAATTCTTGTAAAAGGAAAGTCTCTGGTACCTTATTTCATATATTTAATTGAACAAATACATATTTGACCGAATAACTACCATATAACCAAACTTTACATTATTTAGATTTTAACACATAATTTACTCAAAATTTCGAAAAAAAGCTTTTCAAGCATTTCCAACGGTTTTATGAGACTGAAATTTTTATTTGAGATTCCTGACAATTTTTTTATGATTTTTTAGTTTGAAAATTAATTTTAAGAGATTATTTACAAATATTTTGAAGCATTCGAAAATTTCCTAAAATCTCAAAAAAGACTGAAAGAATCTTCAATTTTTAAAGATTTTTACGAAAATTTAGGAGAAGTTCGAATTGTTTAAAAAGATATTCAAAAGTGTTCAAAAATGTTTAAAATAATTGAAAACTTGAAAAGATTTCAAAAAATTTGAATTAATATTGAGATTTTTGAAGATTTCAAAATAAAATTGTTAAGCTTTTCAAGAATTTTAAAAAGTTTCAAGAAAATAACAAATTTCTTAAGATTTCTGACAAATTTTTTAATGATTTTTCATGTTGAAAAATTAACTTTAAGAGACTTTTTAGAAATTCTTTTGGAGATTTCAAAATATTTCAAAAGAATTCCGAAATTTCTCAAAATACAATGTGGAAGCTTTCAAGGTAATTTTTTTAAATTTTCTAATATTTTTCAAAATTTTATTAATAATTTGATTCAGTTTGTAATGTATTTAGAAATTTTTAAAGTGTTGAAAAGATTGAAAATATTTTCAAACATTGAAAGAATTTCGAAAATTTGTAAAATATTTTTTAATTTCTTCCAAATTTCTACAAGTCCTAAATATCTTTTAAAACCACACAAATGATTCATAAAAATTTTTAAAATCGTGTAATATAAATGAACTTTCATAAAATATTTATAGATACTTTTTCGATATTCCTGAAATCTTCAAAAATCTTTTTAAACTTTCTCAAGAATCCTAGAAAAACTATATTTATATAACCTTAAAAACAAAACAAATAAACTTAAAAAATATATTATTATTCGAAATTTTTATTTTCATTGTAATTTTTTTTTCTTCGTCGAAAAATCTTTCTTTTGTTAAGACATCATGTTTTTTGGTAGAAAATTTAGCCATTTGGTTGAAAATCATTGTTGAAATTTGTATTAAACATATCTGAAATCTTCAAAAATATTGTTGAATTTTCTCAAAAAAATCCGAAATAAAAATCTATACAAGTGATCACAATACGCTTTTCAAGCAAAATATTGCAGCTGCGGCAAGAGTATGGATAAAAAGTGATACAAAAAATTGGCTAAGAGTCAACTTCCTAGTACTGCGTCATTTGAAAAATGCAGTATCGTGGACTCAATCCTATTGGCTCAATACCAGTTTCACTCAATTTAAAATTTTTACTTCAGTAGTATAAATATTAATCTCTTAAATATTATAAAAGACTTTTTGATTCAGAAATGTCACTAAAAAAAACCAACGACGTAAAAACTTTGCCAAGTATAAGATAATTGCAAGTCGTGGAAAATGTTTTAAAAGTCCTTGCCAAGTAGTTTGGAAACTTTAGGAGTTGCAGTTTTATTTAAAAGCTTGCCGCATAGAAATATTAAAAACTGACATAATTAAAATGTTGGACTTTGTCAAAGCATTTTTCTCATTAGTTTTATATTTGAATATGTTGCCAGGGTGAAAAAGTTTGCAAGCTTCTTCAGAAAAGTTCAATTTCCGAAACAAGAGAGCACCTACCTTTTTAATTCTCAGCATTAATAATATTCCTGTACAAAATTGTATTTCAGGAAATGTAACTTTCAGCTCAACTTATTCTGTATCGCCTATTTAGTAATGATTGGTTTTAAAAAGCTATATAAAAACTGGCAGCAAAAAAGGGTTTATCTTCTTTATAGGTTTTGGCTATAAGCCACACTTTACGAGATAAAGCCAGATTTATCGATTTTATAATGCTTCTGGTAACTTATCTTGATTATTCTTAAACTATCGGAGAAAATTTATGGGAAGAAGTCATGCAGTTTGTTAAAAGCTTTTTTTCACTTTTTTTAAGTGAGAATATTTCAAAACAGAAATTTAAAAATATTTTTCATATCGCGCTCATTTTAGTAAAGGATTTCCATATTATCGTGATGTGCCAGAAAAATGCAACTAATTCTGCGCTTTTAAATGAGAAAGGCTTGAGCTTGGGCTAACATCGCTAAATTATTGAAACGGTGCTTATCTCACGAGCACCGGCCTTCCTCATTATAATCAAGTATAGCAAACATCATTTGCTTTCCCGTAAAGGGAGCATTATATATCACCTAAATTATTTTTATCTAACACTTTTCTTCTTCGAAAAATTACTCTGCTTTTATTATTTGCTTATTTTATTTAAATCCAGTATTGTTCCTAGTACAACTAAAATTTGGATTAATTTATTTCAATATCTTAATGAATCTGTATCTTCATCTGAATCTTTTTTCATTGCCCAAAATATCAAAGAACAATTATAAATGACCTTATTAGGGTATATTGTATCTGTAAATAATACCATGATGGTTTCGGCTGATATTGCTGTCAATGCGTGATGTGATTGTAGAGGTTTTGAGAGATGCTATCCTTGTAGTAAAGGATTGTTTATAGATTTTTGTTTAAGAACAAAAATGATTTGATACATACTCATAGATATAAGTGTTTATAAGGATGGTACCGACATGAGCATAGAAGATGGCATTCCTCTGTATGAGGATGATTATAGAAAGTGTTCCTATCGATAAAGATGATTAGGGATGATTAGATATTAGTGGATAGAAGTGGTTAGAAGCAATAGTTTCATGAAGAGAAATTGCTAGAGATGGTATTCTTATGAAGAAATATGTTTAACCTATGATAAAGCACTAATTAGATGATGCTCCTAATAAATAATAGTGAATATAAATGGTTAGAAGCATTATTTATAAGAATAGCAATCGCTATAGATGGTATTTTTATAAATAGTTATGTCTTATGATGATATGAGCTTATGATGAAGCACTACTTAGATGATTTTCCTATTGGATACTAATGTATAGAAATGGTTAGGGCAATAATGTTAAGAAAAGCAATCACTAGAGATGTTATTCTTATCAATAGATATGATCAGCTTTATGACAAAGCACTAATTAGATGATCTTCCTACAGTTCGAGATGGTTAGTGATGGTATCTTTTTGATAAGAATTGGTGGAGAGTATTTTTTATAATCGAGATGGCTGCAGATTTTTAAGTAGAGATGATAATCCTGTAGAAAAAGACAGTTGAAGCTGGTACTATTGAGACTGAAATGGCTATGTGTAATCTTATGAAAATAATGATGGTCTTCTCCAACAGAAAATAATGATGCTCTTCTCCAATAGAAACTTGGTTTCATATGTTCTAACGACCAGAGTTAGTTAGCAACTCTGCTCCTTCGATTATGTAAATATTGTTAGCTATTGAAAATATCAGGGAAATTATCTCCTTGAACGATTATTATACAATTTTTTTATACTCAAAGTACAAGAGACAGTTCTTTGACATGAGAAGATGTCTAAAGGAAAAAACTTACCAGTGGAGCGCAGTCAAGTGGTTGTTCGCCTTCTGGTAGAGTAGTGATGAGGAAGAGAACCGGACTCGTGACCAGAAGGCTGGTGACAAGAAGCATGGCGAATGTGAGGAGAGCCTTGTGAACAGCTTTGCTTCTTCTGAGCCAGAAGCAGGGCACGCAGCAGATCCAGGTCCCGGACTGATCGGGCCTTTCGACATTGAGCATCGGCTCATCAGGGAGTGCAGCGACATCCTCCCCAGCTGTGGAAGCTGGGGTGGCATGGTGTTCACGTGGGGCAGCTGGCGGGTGTACCTGAGTAGCGGCATGGGCACCGGACCCCGGTGCAGACCCACTACCTGGGGCACACAGAGTGCGCGGACTCAGAGGCAATCTTACGGTTGCCTCTCCACGTGTGCGGATACCCACACCACGGGCCCTGCTCCCACCGTAACCCTGGTTCACTGTACACAGAGCCACATTTGCCGGGTGACCCCGAACTTTCTACTCCAATTGCGCCAGCCTTTTCCTGGTCTTCTCTAAAGCTGTCCAGCTTTATTGGTCCTTGATCAACCCTTGCAGAAAGTCGGCCCCCTGGTTCCCCTTGGCTCCAATTGGCTCAGGGTTGCACATTTTTTCTGTCCTCAATGGTTGATAGTGAACTGAAAAGAGATGAAGATTATTCATAAGGTAACCAATACTATGTTCTTTCTAATCATCCCTAATCACAGGACATCATCTGGGATTTTCTCTCTGTTCATAAGGAAATGAAACTAGACAATATTCCAAAGATATTCCGCAAAAATTATATATTCCGAAGAATGTCTTAAAGTATCACTGAACGTCAAAACATCATATCTATGTATCTGTAGTCATTTTCTTTAAGGAAAAGCAACAACACTCAATAACATTGCTAGACAAAATGATAATGTTTAGGTATTGCTAATCGACTTCCTATGTGAGAATCTATCATCTCTAAATATTTCTGCATACTAAAATGAAGGTATAAATGTCCAATTTAATTCCCAAAGTACCATAATCAACTATCTTTATCCTTAAGAGAAGTAACTATATCCACGATATTTCAATCATCTTCATCCATGAGGATACCCTAAACAGTTAATCATATTAAGCCCCAGAATTATTATATCTAATCACCTTCTCTAATCATCCTCATTCATAATACCATCCGGTACTTGTTAAATTCTAAAGATACTGTCTCTAATTAAAAGAATAATATCTCTAAACACCTTAATTAAAATAAAAATTCCAAGTGAGTTATGAAATACAAATATTTTTTAAAAATGTTAATGAAAACTTCAATATCTTCAAAAATGATTATGGTGTTCCACTTTCTTTTCATGATCTTGGATCATCATTGGAATTTTTTAAAGATGAATATTCTCCTCTTGATCTATAAGGCCTTTTTTAGAGTAAGATTTTCAAATATGTTCCCAATACAAATCCTTGAATAAATATACAATACGTTCTAAATTTCTTTCTTTGAATTTCAAGTGGCGAAAAACAATACCAGTGAACCATTTCCGCAATATCTGAATCGATTTCTCTAACAGTTCCTAGTTAGGAGACAACTTATAGACATAAAAGCTTACTCGACTTTTTCGAACTAAGCAACTTTTCAAGGTTTCAGTCCACCCTTTGTATCCTATCATTATGACATTCTTTATTTCACTCCTGACTCATTCCTGAATTTCTGACATCTATGAAAACAACGAATCATTTCGGACTTAATTTACTTTTATTTAATTGGTAAGGTCCATTTTTACGGGTGCTTTATATCTGGCACTCAAATGTGTTACAATTATTGAACTATAAAATTATTTGCTTTTTTATCTAAAGTACCTTGATGAAATGTAATCCTCACACTTGCGAGTGAAAATGCAACAAATCTTCAAATTTGAAGATTCGTTCAAATTTTAGCTGCTATTTCCGATCTGAATTTTATCAAGAAAATTGACGAATCCGAGTACAAATGCACTAATTTTTTGAAAAAAAAGGTCTTCGAAAATTGAAAAAGAAGCCCTTCTCGAAAGAAATTTGCGGCAGAAAATTCAAAAACGGAACCGGAAACCGTGGTTCTGCGTGATTGTTGCACGGCTGACGTTAACACGCGGACTGGCAACTTAAACACTGAATCGCCTCTCCTATTACTCCCTCCTCAGCTGCTTGAAACAGGGTCGAGCTTTCCTACTTTGGCGCCCCCACTCTGCTTAAATGTCGACCCGCATTTCCCTGATAAAAACGACAAAAATACAAAATATTAAACATGTTAAAAATTGCATTAAAAATAAGTGGATTAAAAAAAAATTAATAAAAACGACATTGGATAAAAAAGCTGCAAAAAGTCGAAAAATATGTTAATTGACTACTGCATTAACACTTGTCAAATTCATTCTTAATGTAGTTGTCAACTGTCTGCAGTCTTTATCTAACAATCTTTTCAAAATTTGATGTGCATCTAATCACATAAGCCAAACATATTTTAAATAACTTCACATTTCATTTATTTTTCCCTTAGAAAGAAAATTACTAATGCGCATGAGATCAATCGAGCGTACATTCAACGCTTCTTGTATATCTATATAGAGCTTGTAAGCCACTCTCTTTTATATTGTATTAGACATTAGACCTCTTTGCGACAAGTGTTTTTATATTGTTCAGGGCCGCCGTTGTTAAAAAAAGAAATTTTTTTTCATTAGAAACTTTACCATTTCCATCACACTTTTATATATTGTTCCTGGGGGGGGGGTCGATTTGAGGGGGTGAATTTGAGTGGTGTAGGTAACAGAAATTATACGATTTGGAGCCCTGCTGGAAGCAAAAAGATTGAAAAGGATAGAAATTGAGGGATAGGGAAAAATATAATTATTTTATTTCTCTCAATAGGTCACTTTGCATCCCTAAAACGCTATCTATTCCTATTCCCAATTTCAATAATTTTTTATCTTTTTCTTCCTTTCGTGACAGAGGACTCTTATCTTTTTCTATCCCTTAGTCCATTTATCTATCCATTAGGAATTTCAATCTATTTCTCTATCTTTCGTAATAGCGGACCCTCATCCTTTCCTTTACTTCATTCTATCCCTTTAATATAAATTTGAATATTCATCCAATTCTTGTTCTATCTCTGGCGATTGAGTGCTCTTATAATTTTCTATCCCTCAAAATTTAGGAATCCATAGAAAAGTTAGGAAATTAATTTAAAAAATAAATTTGACGTGGCCGCCTAGCAGCAAAACTTTCAGGTTGACGTGGATAATGGATACAGAGGAGATACGAAAGTATGAACAAGAATTAAGATTGATAGAGAGGTAAAAAAGTATTGACGTGGATAGATAAAGATAAGATGAGATCGGTAAGCAGATATTGAAAAAGGTGGGCGTGAATTTAGATTGATAATGGGATAGAAAAAGATTGACGTGGATAGACAAAGGATCGGATGAGATAGGAAAAAGGATATTAAAAAATATGAACATGAATTCAGATTGGCAAAGAGATAGAAAAAGATAGACAGGAATTCAGAATGAGAGAGAGATAAATATTTACGTGAATAGATGAAGGATAGGATGAGATAGGGAAGCGGATATTGAAAAAAATAGAAGTGAATTGAGATTAACAAAGAGGTAGAAGGCAATTGACGTGTATAAATAAAAGATCGGAAGTGATAGAGCAGAGGGTATTAGAAAAGATAAACGTGAATTTAGATTGGCAAAGAGATAGAAAAAGATAGACGGGAATTTATATTGACGGAGATATAGAAAAAGGTTGACGTGGATAAAGAAGCGAATATTGAAAAAGATAGAAGTGAATTCGGATTGGCAGAGAGATAGAAACAGATAGACGGGAATTTAGATTGACCAAGAGATAGAAAAAGGTTGAAGTGGACAGATAAAGGATAGGATGAGATAAGGAAGCGAATATTGAAAATGATTGACTTGAATTTAGATTTATAATGAGATAGAAAAAGATTGTCGTAGACGACAAAGGATCAGATGAGATAGAAAAGAGGATATTAAAAAAAGAGACCTGAATTTAGATTGGCAAAGAGATAGAAAAAGATAGACAGGAATTCAGAATGAGAGAGAGATCGATAAATATTGACGTGAATAGATGAAGGATAGGATGAGATAGGGAAGCGGATATTGAAAAAAAAAATAGAAGTAAATTTAGATTAACAAAGAGGTAGAAGGCAATTGACGTGTATAAATAAAAGATCGGAAGTGATAGAGGAGAGGGTATGAAAAAAGATAAACGTGGATTTAGATTGGCAAAGAGATAGAAAAAGATAGACGGGAATTTAGATTGACCAAGAGATAGAAAAAGGTTGACGTGGATAGATAATGAAGCGAATTTTTACAAAGGTAGACACGAATTTAGATTGGTGAAGCAATAGAAAAGGATAGACAGGAATTTAGAATGAAAGATAGATAGAAAAAGATTGACATGGATAGACAAAAGATCGGATAAGATAGAGAAGAGGACATTAAAAATGATAAACGTGAATTCAGATTGGCGAAGAAATAGAAAAAGATGGACAGGAATTCATAATAACAGAGAGATAGAAAAAGGTGTGAATTTAGATTGATGATGCGATAGAAAAAAATTGACGTAAATAGACGAAGGATCGGACGAGACAAAAAACAGGATATTGAAAAAGATAGACGTGAATTTAGATTAGAAACGAGATAGAAAAAGATGGACGGGAATTTAGAATAACAGAAAGATAGAAAAATATTGACGTGGATAGATAAAGGATAGGATGAGATACGGAAACGGATATTGAAAAAGATTGACGTGAATTTAGATTGGCGAAGAAATAGAGAAAGATAGACGGAAATTTAGAATGACAGAGAAATAGAAAAAGGTTGACGCGGATATATAATGGAGCGAATATTGAAAATGATAGACGTGAATTTACATTGGCGAAGGAATAGAAAAAGATAGACAGGAATTCAGAATAACGGAGAGATAGGAAAAGGTGTGAATTTAGATTGATGACGAGATAGAAAAAGTTTGACGTGGATAGACGAAGGATCGGATGAGATAGAGGAGAGGGTAATAAAAAAGATAAACGTGAATTTAGATTGGCAAAGAGATAGAAAAAGATAGACGGGGATTTAGATTGACCAAGAGATAGAAAAAGGTTGACGTGGATAGATAATAGAGCGAATATTGAAAAAGATAGACTTGAATTTAGATTGGCGAAGGACTAGAGGAGATAGACAGGAATTTAGAATGACAGAGGGATAGAAAAAGGTTGACGGGGATAGACAAAGGATCGGATAAGATAGAGAAGGGGATATTAAAAAAGATAAACGTGAATCCAGATTGGCAAAGAGATAGAAAAAAAATAGAAGGGAATTTCCCAGCAGGGAAAAGGTAACAAGAGGAGGGGGGGTATGATACACAGACATATGCTTGAATGGCAATACACGGGAAAGGGGAGAGGTGGAAGGGAGAGACGAGAAGGGCAATATAGGTATAAGATGTGAGAATGAGGGGGATGCTGCGTTCAGAGAGAAGTAGGGAGATAAGTAAAAAAATGAGAGGTGGCGGGAGGGGGTCGTGACGAGCGAGGGCTGGTAGTAAAAGGGAGTAAGTAGGATAAAGAGGGGCTAGGGTGTTGAGTGAATGGTCCGGGATAAAGGGAAGTAAGAAAATAAAGAGGAGGTAGGATAGTGGGTGCGGGGTCACTGATAAGAGGATAAAAAAGGAGGTTAAAAGGGATGTTGTAAAATATCAGGATACAAAGATACATGTATTGATTCGAATAAACTGGAATCCCGCTTTACGGGATAAGGGGGCGAGAGAAAGGTGCTTGCAAGGTCAGCGGAGTGGCGCAGTTTACGATTCGGTACTATGAGAAGCCACAAGCAAGAAGGAGAAGAAGAACGGTTTGGAGTGTCCCGATTTACCGTGGAGGCCTCTGAGGGTACCTCTAAAATGCCCGTGAAGCGGGACTCTAGTGTACACAGATATGGGGTAAAGAAGGTGAAAGAGGAGGGAGAGAATACAGAGAGGGTAAGGAGGTTGGAGGTAAGTGGGGGGGGGGTGTTGATAAGAGAGATTTCAAGAGTTAATTTGGGAGAAGTGTGAGGTGGTGGGGTGCGGATATAGATGTACTTAAGAGAGACGAGTAAGAGGGAGTACGAATATGAAGAGGGGATAGAGGCCGATAATAAGAGGATAGAAAGAATTAGAGGATAGATAGAAAGTTGAATTTTTAACTAGAAAATATACATTTTCAGCGAAAAATGAGAATAAGAGGAGGTTTGTGATGAGTGAGGGGAGGGGAATAAGGGATCAAGGAGATGTAGGGAGAAGTGGGGGGGTGGGGGGGGGGGGTGAAATAGGACAGGGATAAGAGGGAGATGAGAGGTGAAAAGGGGTTTGGGAATAAGAAGATAGGAAGGAAGGGGTTAAAACGGACATTCTCAAATATTATGGTACAAACACAGATGTTTGCTACAGGATAAGGAGTATAAGCGAGAAGAGGGAATCTATTGAGGTTGTAAGGAGGATAGAGGTGTGTAGGAGTCGTGCGGATCAGGAAGACGTAGGAAGTTGAACTGGGAGAAGTGTGAGGTGGTGAGGAGGGAGGATAGAGGGCGGGTATACTTGAGAGAGACGGGTAGGGGATAAGAGCGAGTATGAAGATAAAAAGGGGATAGTGGGCCAGGAGCAAGGCGATAGAAAGGGAGAAGGTTAAAAGAGATATTGTCAAATATGGTGATAAAAATATAGATGTATGCAAGCAAATATACAGATAAAAAATGAGAGAGCAGAAGTAGGGTATAGAGTGGGTAAGGAGGTTAGTGAAGAGTAAAGGGAGGGAAGAAAAGGATAAGGAAGATGTAGATAAATGTTAGACGTGGTGGGGAAGAAGTAATATGGGAGATTTGAGAGGAGTGGGTAGAGAGTAAGAGGGAGTAAGAAGATGAAAAGGTGTTCGAAGATGAGATGATAGAAAGAGAGGGGTTCAACACGGAAATTTTGAAATATGATGTTACAGAGATAGATGTATGGAGGTAAGTTTACAGGTAGAGCATTAAGATGATGAGAAGGAGTAACAGCGCGTAGAGATGGTAAGGAGTTTCAAAGTGAATAATGGTTAGGGGAAGATGGAATAAGGGATTTGGGAGTTAAAAGCTTAGAGGTGGTGTGATAGGAGAAAGAGGAAGACAAGTGAGATACGTGGATGGATAGGAGGTAAGTGGGACTAGAGATATAGGGACTAGAGATATATGGTCGGGCATGTGGGGATAAAAACAGAAGGAGGATACGGGAGTTAGAGTAAGAGTTAGTTATGGTAAGGAGTGAAAAAGGGTGTAGTAGGTGCAATGAGGTGAGAGGTGCGTGAAGAGGAGGAGTAAAAGAAATAAAGGAGAGGTAGGGAGTTGAGAGGATGGAAATGAGAGTAGCAGGGAGGTGGTCGATGATCAGATAATAGAAGTGGAGATTTTAAGACTTGAATTGAAATTTTAACAGCGCTGACAAGGACAGAGGTAACATTTAAAAAGACAATAGAGGCCAAAAAATAAAGACTTTATTCACACACTTGTACAGAATAAAGTTGATCAAAATCCATCTTCAATCTTCACGTATATATGTATAATTCGATTAATTACACATTAAAAGTTGTACATGTAATTTCTTTTCAGATTCTCAATTACTACTCGCTCTAGAATAATATCTACATCTTGACTTGTTCATTTCTTTTTTTTTCATCTACTCGTAAGCACAGTTAAGAAAATCCCGTCACTGTTCATAAAATAAATTAGGAGTAATTCTTTCAGTAGTGAAAAATGATTATCAATGAATGACGGGAAAATCTAGTCTGTTTTCACAATCACCTGGCATAACATTTATAAATAAATATAAAATTCTTAGAAAACGAATCAGGAATAACATTTTATAAATATGTAAATGCGACAGTAACTTAATAAATGATATGAATAAATATATAAACAATATCAAACATCACATGGAATGTCTTCTTAAAGTTAAGTACGTATCTTTTGTAGCGTCACTTTCGGTGGGCAAATCAATAAAGTTATGCTCATATTGCAAATACTTACGAGAAACTCGTTTTTCTTTTATCTGAATTATAGTTTAATCTGAAGCAGGAATCCTACAATCCTCTTCTTGTAGCACAGCTACAAAATTTAAGAAACTGAACCATTGTAGGAAAAACTGGGGACGAAAAGAGGACAGATCCCGCGTTCCACTTTTCGAGCACGTTTTCCCTTCATGAGACCTCCTATTGCTTATTGTAAGATTAGGATGCATAATAATTTCGCTTATATGAAGAGAATAATCATAACTAATCATCTTTGTCGTACAGTAAGAATTACAAAGTTATTCGTACAATAGTAGACCACAATTACCACAATAACAATTATATTGATCTCTAATACTGATATCCTCGTTGCTATCCGAGTTGAGACACCCTTAGTCCACCGCTTAGACACCCCAATGGAAATTCTCGATTAAGGGTCTCAAAACTCGATACAAAAATATGATTTAATGTTTCTCACAATTTCAGGTCCGAGTGATCTTGTAATTAGAAACTATTTGATACCTAAATAATAGTGGAGCGTTTTCATTATCAACAAATATTTTGTCAGTAAATGATATTTGGCTTTAAATGATAAAAACGGTTTAAAATATAGATCATTGTTCCCAGAAAAGATTGCTGCTTTTGGCGATTCTAGAGTTTGGAAGGAAACATGGTGTATAAATTATTAATTTCAAATCGAATGTAAACTGCCCTCTATTAAATGTCTTATAGATCCATACAGAATTTCTATAAGTATCTACTTGTTCCTGATGGTTTCTATTGGTAGTGCCACTTAGGGAAAATTTGTCACATAGAAAATGCTTGAGAATCTATACAGATGTTCTAGAGATGTATTCCATATGGATTTTCAATCAGAATTTGAGATAGTTTCTGAATGGTTTTCCAAAAGCGTCCCTTTTGCTGTAATTATTTATATGGTTTTCCGTACAGGATTTTAACGCCGAGACACTAAGTCCCTAAATATCTACATGGGTCTATGTGGATGCTCCCAAGATGTAGTATGTATGGAATTACAAACAGAATTTGAAGTGATTTCTATATTGATTATAGATATCAACAGAAGCATATAGAAAAAGCCTCAGTCTCAGCTGAAAATTTCCGTCCAGGAACCTCGGAGGATCCTGGACATGTTCCTGTACATGATCTTTGGCGATTTGACCAATGAAACTGTACATGATCCTGAAATGCAGCCTGCACTGATAATGAAACCTTTGAATGATCGAGTATAGGTTCCTGTACAGGTCCTTTTATTTCCTTGAAAATCGAACATACTATCGAGACAGCCAAGCCACTAGGAACCCTCAAAGCACACTGTGAAGGAACCTGTACGTGAACCTGCAAAGGAACTAACCCGCGAGGGTTCGCCAGTGTCTTGGCTGTCTCGATAGTATGTTTGATGTTTGATCTTCGAAGGAATAAAAGGAAAGCAACTTCATAGCTGCAAGCAACATGTGTTTTCGCAACGGCTTTCTGTAAAGGACCCCATACGTGTTTCTGTATAGGAACCCGTGCCTCAATTAAATTTGCAAAGGAACCTGTACAGAGTCATTCAAAGGTTAGCTTGCATACAGATTTATGCACAGTTTCCTTCGCCAAATTCCTGTACAGAAACCGTCAGGATTAACTGTAGAGTTTCGTGTGCAGGTGCGTGTCCAGGAACATGTCCAGGATCCTCTGAGGTTCCTGCACATCAATTTTCAGCTGGGTTGGCATTTTCGAAAATGAAGTAAAGATACCAACAGAAGCTTATAGAAAACACCTCAGACTGCTGGTAATTCCATATAGATTCTCATAAAATTAGGAGTTCTTTAGGCATATATATGCAATGTACATTAACAAGAGACCAGATTTTGCGTATTGAGCTTTTCTTCTATATGGTTCTATAAGTTTTTTTATGGAGGATGTTGTTGGTTTCTTCAATATAATATAGTGACATAGGTGTCAATTATGTTTAGAGGTACATAGTTTTAAAAGCCTTGCTTTTCCTCTTAGAGTAGATCATTAATATTAAGACCAGTAGCCAGACAAAGGTCAAGAGATTCAGGAGAAAATGTAACAGATTTTCGAAAAAATACCGGTGTTAGGAATTTGAAGATTTTGAGATAAGCGATCGGTTTTGAAAGTTCCTTCCTTCCTCAAATCGCCAGCGAATTTAAACCGCCGTTAGACGTTCTTCATGGGCTTTTTTTACAATGGCTAATTTCGAGTGAGGATCAGCCGCTGGTAATCCGGTGTAAGGTGGATCTCTAGTTCCATGGAGCATCAGAGTCCATTCCTTGAACCAACCGTGCTGAGGACTTGGAGAATTAAAACTGACCTGAAATAAAATTATTAGAATTGAAAAGGATGAGCAGTAAAATAGTCGAGGCCTGGTGGGGCCTGGCGCCGCACAGTGGGAAAAAAATGACTTTTTTGGTTCAAAATAACGTACAGCCCACAAATTTCGACCGACTTGTATTTTTTTTTTTAGAAGCTGATAAGATTTCTAAGAGAGTTTTCAAGCCTGATTTTTACATCAGGCTTTCATTTTTTTATAAATGAACAAATATGACGAAAAAATGGCCATTCTTTCTATGCTCGTCAATAACAGGAAAATGGTTGAAATCTCCTAAATTTTTAATTAATAAAATTAGTTGGAGATGTTCCAATATTATATAATGAACAAAATGTCTTGTTATAAACAAATTATTTGTTGAAAGAATGTTTTCTACGATTTGCCGTGATTTTACATTTTTTTAAGTTATATTGAAAGAACCTTGGATAAAAAAAATATGAAGATGAAGAAATTTTTACAACACTATCATGAAAATGGCGTGTTTTCGTACTTATGATCTGTGTGTAATGTGGCGCATTTCGAACGATGCGAATAAAGAATGTACGAAATGGGGAATGCTTACGAAAAGGCCTCTTTTCGTAAGCATTCCACATTTTCACAATAAGTGAAAGGAAGATAGTTAGATAAAGACGGAAATAGGTCGATGTTTTCAGCGACAACTGTAGCGCGCTCATCTCGCGACTTACCGTGCAGAAATAGGAGGCGTACACTGAAAAACTTCACTTTCGTCCGAATCTGACATTTTCTCTATTTTCGATAATATCACATTGATTTAACCATTGAAGAAAACCGAACAAACGCGTGACAGTATTCAGAAATAAGGTTATAAAAGCCGGTAGCCTCTCCGCCGCTAGGTGCGCTATAGTTGCTCAAGTCAAAGTTGCGGGAAAATTTAAATTAGTTCAAAATGTTATACTTCCGAAGTGTTCTCTTTAAAATAAAGTTGCTAAAATAAACAGGTATACATATATGTTGATTCTAAATTCCTTCTTTTTATATGAAAAAATTTGTTAGTTAAACTTATTTAATTTAATCTTATCGTAATCTTATCATAATTTTAACTTATTTTTTTACGATTTTCATGATCTTGTTGTAAAAAGTTTCGTGCATGTCTCGTGGTAGGCCCTTTTCTTGACTCGTGCAGTGTTTTGAGACTCGTCTTCGGTTCGGGCACCTTCGGTGCCCTCACCTACGACTCGTCCTAAAAACACTGCACTTGTCACGAAAAGGCCATCGCCTACCACTTGTAATGCAATATACTATTCTTGAGATTATTATTGTTAATAGTATAAACAAACATAATAAACAAATACATTAATCAGGCATTTTTCTACAGAAAAATTCTTTTCGTCCTATGTCATTTTTTTATGAACTTTTTAATAATTTTAGCAATATTTATAAATTGTTGATTGATGTCAGGATTTTTTAAAACGAATTTAATGAACAAATGCATTATTCGGGCATTTTTCTGCAAAAATTCTTTTTTTTTAAATATCAGTCCTTTCAGTTGGAAACTTCATGACAATTTCAGCAATATTCGTAATTAGTTGATAAATTCTATGATTTTTCAAATAAACAAATGCAATAATCAGGCAATTGTCGACAGAAAAAGTAGTTTTTTTCGATGTCAACTTTTTAAATTATGAACTTTATGATAATTTTGGCAAAATTCATAATTTGTTGATTGTTGTCATGATTTTTCTATAAAAATTTAATAAACAAATGCATTATTCGAGCATTTGACGGCAAAAAAAATCGTTTTTTTTTTTTTAATACCAGTCCTGTCAGTTAGAAACTTCATGACAATTTCAGCAACACTCATAATTAGTTGATAAATGTTATGATTTTTCAAACAAATTTAATAAACAAATGCATTAAGCAGACATTTGTCTACAGAAAAATTCGTCTTTTTCGATTTCAACTTTTTAAATTGGGAACTTCATTATAATTTCAGAAAAACTGATAACTTTTTGATCAATTGTATAATTGAACTTAATAAAAAAATGCATAATTGGATCATCTGTCGACGGAAAAATTCTTTTTTTTCGATGTCAAACATTTTAATTGATATCTTCGTAATAAATTCAGCAACACTCATGATGAGTTGATGAGTTTTATGATTTTTTCGAACAAATTTAACAAACATTATTCGGTAATCTGTGGACGGAAAAATTCGATTCTTCGATTACACTCTTTTTAATTGGGAACTTCATGATAATTTCAGCAAAATTCATAATTAGTTGATAAATGTCATGTTTTTTCAAAAAAATTGAAGACAAAAATGCGAAATGAGAAACTTTGAAAGGACTGAGATTGAAGAAAAAAAGCTTTTTTGTCGGCAAATACCCAAATAATGGATTAGTTTATTTATTTGTTCAAAACATCATAGAATTTATCAGCTCAGTATGAGTGTTAATGAAATTATCATTAAATTTGCAATAAAAAAGACTGACTTCGCAAAAAAACAATTTTTCCATCGACAGATGCCCGAATAATGCATTTGTTTATTAAATTTGTTTACGCAATAATTTTTAATTTATCAACAAATTATGAATTTTGCTGAAAATGTCATGAAGTTCCTAACTGGAAGGACGGGAATTGAAAAAAACAAACAAATTTTTTTTGCCGAAAAATACCCGAATAATGCATTTGTTTATTACATTGGTTTAAAAAATCATTAAATTATCAATAAATTATGTATTCTGCTGAAATTATCATGAACATCCTAATTTTAAGGAAATCACATAGAAAAAAAAAGAATTTTTCGGTCGAAAAATGCCTGAATAATTGTTTATAAAATTTGTTTATAATATTAACAATAATAATCTCAAGAAGAAATATGTTCATCTTGATATTGTTTTCATTTGAAGGTCTTTCAATATAACTTAAAAAATGTAAAATTATGAAAAATCGTAGAAAACATTCTTTCAACAAATAATTTTTTTATAACAATTTGTTTTCTTCATTATATAATATTGGAACATCTTTAAATAATGTTACTCTATAAAACTTAGGTGATTTCAACAATTTTCCTGTTATTGACGAGCACCGGAAACGTCAAATAAAAGAAATTGCCATTTTGGTGGTCGTATATGTTTATTTACAAAAAAAATGGAGAGCCTAAATAAAAAATCAGGCTTCACAACTTTTTTAGAAATCTTATCCGTTTTTTTTTTTAATTTTTTGTCCAAATCGGTCAATATTTGTGGGCTGCACGTTATTTTGAAACAAAAAAGTCATTTTTCCCCACTGTGGGCCGCCAGGTACTTCTTTGAAGGCTCGGCGGCACCAAGCCACTTTCTTGTCACACGAAAATTTTTTCCAGTTTTAAGCCAACCATAAACGAAACCACAAAACACTTAAAATTCCGAAGATTTCAAGCTGAAATATATTGCATTTTTAAGAAAATAGTAGAATTTTTAACTAGAAAAGATTTTCTACCCAAAAAGATGAATTTTCAAAACAAAAAAAAAAAATTTAAAAGAAAAATAACCAAACAATTGCATTAGCAACCAGACAGATGAACTTTCCAGTGGAAGAGACGAGTTTTCCCACAAATTGGTTAAAGATTTAACCAAATAGTGAAAATTTCAAGCCGAAAAGACAAATTTTTTCTAAGATAGTTGAATTTTTAATAAAGAAGTTACTTGCCACCCAAGAAGGATAATTTTTCAATCAAGAAGATGAATTTTCTACCATAAAGGATCAATTTTAAGTCCAAAAGGATGAATTTTTAAAAACATAGTTAAATTTTCGACCATAAATTATGACTTCAACAAAAAAGTTGAATTTTCAGCATTCAAAGATGCACTTGCTATCAAATGTTCAAATTGTAAAAAAATACTAAAATTCAATCAAATATTTGAATCGACAAATTTTTTAGAAGACAATTGAATTTTCGTCAAAAAAGTTCATTTTTAACCAAGGAAGATGACTTGTCTACCATGAAAAATAAATTTTCAACAAAAGAGTATCATTTTTAAGCTAAAAAGTAGAATCTTTTAAGAAAAAAGTGGACTTTTTTTAAATCGAAAAGATGAATTTAGAAAAAAAGGTAATTTTCAATCAAGAAAGATGAATTTTTCATAAGATAGTTTAATTTTCAAGTGGAAAATTGCACTTTTAACAAGCAGAATAATTTGCTACCAAATAGCTAAATTTTATACCAAATAGTTGAATTTCCAATCAAAAAGTTGAATTTCAAACACACAAGATTACTTTTCTACCCAAAAAGACAATTTGTCAACAAAATACTTGAATTTTCAACCCAGAAGTTCAATTTTCAACAAAAAAGATTAATTTTCTACCCAAAAAGACAACATTCCAACAAAATACATGAATTTTCAACAAAAATTTTTGTATTATAAATTGATCTTTACTAGTTTAAAATTTAACCATTTGGTTGGAAATGCATGAATTTTGTGAAAAATGTGTCCTTTTTCGTAGAAAATTATTCTTCTTGGTTAAAAATTCATCCCTTTTGGTTGAAAATTGAAACATTTTTTTGAAAATTTGCTTAATTTTTGTTCCAAAATTAATTCTTTTAGCTGAAAATGGAACTATTCCTCTTTTTCTTGAAAAAGTATCTTTTCTACTGAAAAATTTAACTACTTGGTTGAAAATTTATTTTTGTTGGTTCAAAATTCGTCTTTTTTTCTTGAAAATTAATTTCTTAACTGAAAACGAAACTATTCTATTTTTGGTTGAAAAAGGATACTTTTAATTATAAACTTATATTTTGTTGTTGAAAATTCAACTATTTCATTGAAAATTAATTCTTTTTATAGAAAATTAATCGTCTTGGTTGAAAATTCATCATTTTTGGTTAAAAAATTTACGAAATTTGTTCAAAATTCGTTTCATTTTTGTTTGAAGACTTATATTCTTTTAGTTAAAAATTCGACTATTTCGTCAAAAATTCAGCAGTGTTTATTTGAAAAATCAACTATGTGGTTGAAAGTGTATGTATTCAGTTAAAAATTCGTATTTTTTACTGGAGATTAAATTTTTTGAACTGAAAACATAACTATTCTATGCTTGATTGGATAAGGATATTTTTAATTCCAAATTAATATTTTCTAATTAAAAATTGAACTATTTTGTAGGATATTCATGTGATTTATTGAGAATCCATCCGTTTTGGCAGAAAATCTTGGTTGAAAATTCATCCTTTTGGGTTCAAAAATTCTTTTGTTCCTAAAAATTTAACTATTCCATTTTTGGATAAAAATTTATCTTTTTTAGTAAAAAATTCTACTATACTATACTATCTACTTTTTTTTAAAATAATTGTTCATCTGAAAATTGGAATATTCCATGTCTGGTTAAAAATTTATCTTCTTTAGTTAACGATTTAAATATTTCTGTAAAAATTTATCTTTGTTAGTTAAAAACTCAACTATTTGGTTGAAAAATCGTATTTTTTAAGAGAGAATTAATATTTTTAACGTAAAACGTAACTGTTCCATTTTTATGTGAAAAATTTATATTTTCAATTAAAAATCGGTTTTTTCTAGTTGAATGATCAACTATTTGGTTCGAAATCGATATATTTTGTTAAAAAATAGTAATTTTCAGGTCAAAAATTAATCTTCTTGATTGAAAATTTATTTTTTGTTAAAAATGAATTTTTGAACTAAAAATTGAACTATTTCAGTTTTGGTTAAATTTTTGTTTTCAGCTAAGAATTTTACTATTTCGTTGAGAATTCATTCTTTTTTCATTTGAGAATTAAACTCTGGTTAAAATGTACATATTTTGTTAAAAATTCACCTTTTTGGTAGAAAATTAATTTGATCGACTGAAAGCGTAACTATTCTATTTTTGATTAAAAATTCGTTCCGCCTCCCGGGTAAAAAAATTTTGGTATGGGATTGATCTAGGAAAACATCTGTGAAATCGTATGGGAGTGATCTCTCAGATAGTATAGTA
>CAKNXH010084287.1:44151-55889 GCA_932178445.1 Andricus quercusramuli
CCCATACTTCAGCTATACTTTAGCTATACTTTAGATATACTTCAGCCATACATCAGCTATACTTTAGATATACTTTATCTATACTATTTCAATATACTTGAAGTATGGGATCGTCTCATTTACCATACATTTTTTATACTTTGGGAAGTCAATGATTGATCACTCCCATACTTATGATTTTTACTCGGGCTGGTAGAAAACTAATCTTCTTGTTCAAAAACTCATCCTTTTTGGTTGAAAATTTAAGTATTTTGTTTGAAATTCGTTTTATTTTTGTTTGAAAAATAATTTTTCAACTAAAAATTCAACTTTTTAATTAAAAATGTGTCTTTTTTAGTTGAAAAACTGGCTATTTGATTAAAAATGTATGTATTTTGTAGCAAATTCGTCTTTTTTGGTGGATAATTAATTTTTTAACTGGAAACGTAAGTATTCTATTTTTGGTTGATAGTCTATATTTTTAATTGAAAATCGATCTTTTCTAATTGAAAATTTGACTTTTTTGTAGAAAATCAATCTTCTAGGTTGAAAATGCGTCTTTCCTGGTGGAAAATTTATGTTTTTTGTTGAAAATTCGTCCTTTTTTGTGTAAAATTATTCTTCGTGTTTGAAAATTCATCTTTTTTAGTTGAAAATCGAAATATTTTGTTGAAAATTCGTTTAATTTTTGGTTGAAAATCAATTCTTTCAGCTGAAAATGGAACTATTCTTTTTTTGGGTGAAAATTTATCTTTTTTACTCAAAAATGCAACTATTTGGTTAAAAATTTATTTTTGTTGGTTAAAAATTCGTCTTTTTTGGTGGAGAGTTAATTTTTTGAAAGAAAACGTAACTATTCTATTTTTGGTTGATAATCGATATTTATAATTGAAAATTGAACTTATTTGGAGAAAATTAATCTTTTACATTGAAAATTCGTCCTTCCTAGTTAAAACTTTAACTATTTGGTTTAAAATTCGTCCTTTTTTGAAGAAAATTAATCTTCATGATTTAAAGTTCATCTTTTGTTATTGAAAATTAACTTTCTTGTTGAAAATGTATCTTTTTGCTTTACCTGCAAAATTCGCTATTCGATTTTTGGTCGAAAATTTATATTTTTCATTTGAAAATTCAACTATTTAGTTAAAAATTTGTCTTTTTTTGTTGAAAAACTATTTAACTAAAAATTTATGTACATATTTGATAGAAAATTATTTTTTTTTTGGTAGAGAATTTTTTTTTTTAACTGGAAACGTAACTATTCTCTTTTTGGTTGAAAACGGATATTTTTAATTAAAAATTGATTTTTTCTACTTAAAAATGCAGCTATTACGTCGTAAATGCTTGTATTTTATTAAAAATGCGTATTTTTTAATAGAAAATCAATCTTAGTTGAAAATTCATCCTTTTTGGTTAAAAATTACAGTATTTTGTTGAAAATTTCATTCTACCTTGGTAAAGAATTAATTTTTTTAACCGAAACATAACTACTCTATTTTTGGTTGAAAATCGATATTTTTATTTGAAAATTGATATTTTCTACTTGATAATTGGACCTTTTTTGTAGAAAATTAATCTCCTAGGATGAAAATTCATCTTTTTTTATTGAAAATTAACTTTCTTGTTAAAAATTTATTTTCTCCCTTCAAAAAGTCAACTGTTTTCCAAAAAATTTGAATTTTCAGCTTGGAAACTTAACTCTCTTGTTGAAAATTCATCATTTCAGTGTAGAAAATTAATATTTTTTCTTGAAAATATCCCAAAATTAATAACGTAGTTTATGGACGGTCCCTTACCTCCAGTAACCAAGTTCCTTGGGGATATTCTCCCCACGTATGAGTTGTCATAAAGGGCCACTTGGTAAATCCATCCCTATGGTCATCATCATTAACTCTTCTGCTCAAAATCATTGACCTGAAAAAATTACAAAAAAATAGTTAAACCTTCAGTCAAATAGGCCTTTCTACTTCTTAATTTTGATTTAAAAAAATTTTTAATTACCTTGTTCCCATTGGAGAAGTCAAAAATAATTCGACATCCCCTCGACGAGTCGAATTTACTGAAATAACTGCCTGTACATGTTCCAAATAATTCACAGCGTATTCTGTGCCTGCACAGGCGTCTGTTTTGATTTTAAATAAGATGGATCTCTCGCTCGGAATTTCCCTGAAAAATAATAAAGTGTTTTATTTGGCGAAATGACGAGTTTTCTGTTAATAAGGGGTCGTCCTTAAACTACGTTACCAGTTTTAGGCCATTTTAGCCTATTTTTTCATTTCAAAAAATTATGAACCATAAAATTATGAAAAATTAGTTATAAAAAGTTATAAACAGTTATGAAAGTGTTACAAAAAATTATATTACATTATTATTATATTTTTTATATTATTATAAATTATTTATATGAATTTATTCATAATGAACCAATAGTAGATAATCATTAATTTAAAATACTAATTATGTAAAATAATTTATTTACTTTAATTAATAGTCCGGACACTATGTTAGTAAATTAAAATTAGTAATCATTATTTCAGGTATATGTATTTGTGATTTTTATTATTGATTATCTGCTGTAGGGTGGTCTCCCCTATATTCTTTTAACTAAAATTTATTTAAAGTTAAATTTTCAATCAAAAAGACGAATTTTCCAGAAAGAAAATTAATTTTCTACCAAAGAACAAGAATTTCTAACAAAATACATAAATTTCAACAAAATTGTTGAATTTCAAAGCCAAAAAGACGAATTATCTACGAAACGGTTGAATTTTCAACTGAAGTTTAACAAAAAAATTAATTAATTCTCAAAAAGTTAAATTTTCATAAAATAAGATTAATTTTTAACAAAAAAGTTAAATTTTCATTAAAATATTTTTATTTTTAACGAAAAAGTTTATTTTTAACCGAATAGATTAATTTTCTACCAAATTCTTGAATCGTCAACCAAACCAGATTATTTTGAACTAAACAGTTACATTTTTAAACAAAAAGGATTACTTTTCGAACAAAAAGAGAAATATTCAGATAAATTTCTAATAAAATACATGAATTTTCAACAATAACAATTTTCAACCAAAAATAGAATAATTATATTCTTAGTTAAAAAAATTGATTCAACCAAAAAAGAAGCGATTTTTCGAAAAAATAGTTTTATTTTCGACATGAAAGATGAATTTTTAACAAAATAGTTACATTATCAACAAAAGAGATCAACTTTCAACTGAAATGAGGAATCTTAGAAAAAATTATCAACAAAAGAGGTCAACCAAAAAATTGATTTTTTGACATGCAAGATTAATTTTCGGAAAATGGAATAGTGAAATTTTCAACCAAACAGGCAAATTTTCTAAGAAGAAGATTAATATTCTACCAAAGAAGATGAATTTTCAACAAAATACATAAATTTGAAAAAACCGTTGAATTTTAAAGCCAAAGGGACGAATTATCTACGAAACGGTTAATTTTCTATTCGAAAATATAATTTAAAAAAATTAATTTTCTACCAAAAAGTTGAATTTTCATAAAAATATATTAATCTTCAACCAAGAAGTTTAATTTTCATACAAATTTTTTAATTTTCAAAAAAGGTAATTTTCAACCGGATAGTTTAATTTTCTATCAAATTGTTGAATCATCAACTAACCCAGATTAATTTTGAACCAAAAAACTGCATTTTTGAACAAAAAGGATTAATTTTAAACAAAGAAGATCAATTTTCAGATGAATTGGTAATAAAATACATGAATCTTCAACTAGAAAAGGTCAATTTTCAAACAAAAAATGCCAATTTTCAACCAAAAACAGAATAATTATATTGTTAGTTAAGAAATTAATTCTCAAACAAAAAAAAAGCGATTTTTCAAAAAAATAATTATGTTTTAAACATGAGAGATGAATTTTCAACTGCAATTATTAATCTTGATAAAATGAATAAAAACAAAAAAGAGCTCAACCCAAAAGATGATTTTTTTACCCGGAAAATTACTTTTCTAAAAATGGAATTGTTCAGTTTCCAACCAAAATGTCGAATTTTTAAAAATATGAATTTTCAACAAACTATTTTAACTTCCAACCAAGTAGTTGAATTTTCGTCTAGAAAAGATAAATTTGCAATCAAATAGTTAAATTTTCAACCAAAAAGATGAATTTTCCAGAAAGAAGATTAATTTTCTACCGAGAAACACGAAACTTTAACAAAATGCATTAATTTCCAATAAAGCTGTTGAATTTTGAAATACAAGAAGACGAATTATCTACAAAACCCGATAATTTGATTTTTTGACAAAAAATTAATTTTCTAGCAAATTGTTGAATCTTCAAACAAAACAGATTAATTTTAAACCAAACAGTTCCATTTTTGATCCAAAAGTTTTTTTTTGGTTGACGATTCAACAATTTGGTAGAAAAGTACACTGTCCGGTAGAAAATTAACCATTTTGTTAAAAATTAAAATATTTGTATGAAAATTTAACTCTTTGGTTAAAAATTAATCTATGTTCATGAAAAGTTTTTTTTTGGGTAGAAAATCACTTTTTTGTTATTATATAATATCGTTCAACCAACAAAATTATTTTCCGACCGAAAAACACCAATTTTCGACAAATTACATGAATTTCCAACCATGAAAGATCATTTTTCAATACAAAACATCAATTTTCAACTATAAATCGAATAGTTACATTGTTTGGTGAAAAAATTAATTCTGAATCAAAAAAGAAACGAATTTTCAACAAAACAGTCACATTTTCAACAGGAGAGATGAATTTTCAACAAAAGAGTTCAATAAAAAAGATGATTTTTTAGCCCAGGAGATTCATTTTCTAAAAATGGAATGGTTAAATTTTTAATCAAGGAGATGAATCGACAACCTAAAAAATGAATTTTTAGTCAAGTATTTCAACTTAAACCAAGTATCTGAATTTCCGACCAAAAAAGATGACTTTTTAACCCGTTAACCATACACTTCCGAAAAATAACGTTAACCACACACATGGGTCCAGCGGACCCGAGCATGAAAAACGTTAATAAATCTTTTATGTATGCATATAATGACTTCAAAATTTTTTGACATATAGTCTAAACATTGTTCGAGAGAGCTGCATAGTAATCATTGTCAATTTTCATTTTCTAACAATCGAAAAAAATCATCGAAAAAAAATGAGGGAAAATGGATTTTTTTCAAATATTCATAACTTTTTTAGTTTTTAATATTTTTACTTACAATTTTAACTGGAAGCATATTAAATACTACAGTTTATGACAAAAATAATTTCATAAGGGTTCCATGAAAAAAAGGTACACATTTATTTTGAACTTTGCGCAGATGAACACCTGGCTGCTACTAAACGCTTCGGCGGGATCCGGAAACTATGCAAGCCTACTCTAGTACCCTCAAACTATAACAAATGGCACTGAGATTAGCGTTTGAAAACGATCGTCAGACGATAGATTAGCTCAAAGTTGGACCGGGTCTCGTGGACCCAGAGTGTGGTTAACGGTTTAACAAAATAGTTGCATGTTCAACAAAATAATAAAATTTTCAACCAAATACTAGAATTTTTAACCAAACTAGATGAATTTTGAACCAAAAATATAATAGTAGACTTTTCAACCAAAAGTAGTTGAGTTTTCTCAATGGTTCTATTAATTTAGTTCGCGTTTAAGCGAAATAATGAGAAGAAGAGAAGGAAGAGATGTTTCTTAAAAACAGAAAGAAAAGAATTCTTTAAAATTTATCATCGGGAGACGTACTAAATGTTATCTAAGCTCGTAAAGTTACTTCTACAGACCCCCCCCCCCCCCAGGATAAGCAACCATAGTTTTTAGTATGACCCCCTCCCCCGTCAAATTGGTAACGTAGTATATGGACGGACCCTAACTTGATGTGTCAAAAAACGTACATTGGTTCTAAAACTGCTCCGGCTTCACAATGATACCTTGGTGGTACGGTTTTCCATTTTTTAGCGAGAGCGACCATTGCTCCAGCGTCTAAAACCCCATAACCAAAGAGATGGTTAAATTCCAAACCAACACCATTCATTGTCCAATGAAATCTTCCCTTAGCGTCAAAGAGAGAATTTCTTTTTGATGTCAAGACAGTAAGATGTTGGATGTCTCTCCAGGTTAACTGAGGGCTGTTAAAAATTGTTAATCAATATTGAAGATCATAAAATTCAATTATTAGTGATTTATGACGTTGATGAATTTTCTAACTCACTTAGCTTCGAGAGCAAGAGCAAATACTCCAGCAGCCTCAGGTGCGGCTGCAGATGTTCCGCTGTGGGTTGTTGTACATTTTCCATAAAGGTCGGTTGTAGCCTAAACGAAACAATTAGCCTTAAATTTATTACAACTAGGTAGTTTTTCTATAATGTTCATCTCAAATTTATTTTAAATTATTCATATTTTTATTTATGTACTGCTCTTACATTCTTCTTGTTGAGCATCATTTTTAAAGACATTTTTTGGGGGTTGTGGCCGAAGGGTTGTAGGGGTTTGTTATTGAGTTTTTTTTATGATTTTGTATCTGGAAGGTGTTATGTGTTATGTATGGAGAGTTCCAGGTTTGTTATCTCTTTTTCAGCTGTTTTGGATTCTGAAGGTGTTGAGGAACGTGCTCGATTCATGGGATGTTTTACATCTGAACGTGTTGTCCGCATGTGTGTGTATGATTTTTTGAGTTGTAGACATGAAGGAGTTGAGTCTTGTATTCAATTCAATTGTGGGGTTGAGATTTTTACTCGGTATTGGGATTCCTTCTGTTCTTGGATTATTGTTTGTTCTGTATGATTCTTGGGATGTTGTATCGTTCTGAAGTTGTTACTGATGTGTATTGTGTTTAGAATGCGGTTTGAATTCGCTGCTTAAAATGTTTCCCTTTTTAGGGTTATTGTTTTTGGGTATTGTGTTGTAGGTGTTGAGTTTTCAGGATTGCTTTCAGTTCTTGCCATTTTTTGGATTCTGGGGTTGTTGTTTGTGTGCATTGTATTGTGATGGTTCTGAGGGTGTTGGATGTCTAATGTGTGACTATTGCGTTGTGCTACGGGTTTAGGGGTTAGTAGTTTTATTCGGTTCTTGAGATGCTTTTAATTCTATCCAGTGGGCACCAGGACATCCTAAAGACGTTCCTAGAATTTACCTCTATGTCATGTGACTTGACGTCTTCAGAACATCCTTTGGATCTTTTCATGTCCTAAAAAGATCATCAGGACGTCTTCAAGACGTCCGTCAAAAGACGTTTGTAGAACAACTTTAGGACTTGTGTGGCCAGTGGGTAGTGTCATAGTTGGTATTGCTAGTGTTGTAGATGTGTATGGTTAAGGGTTCTGTATAGTTCCTGAGATGTTTTAGGTTCTGCAGTTGATATTTGTGTACACTGTGTTGTAGGTGCGGGAGTTCAAGGAATTTTTTCGGTTCTTGAGATAAATTGGGTTTTCGGGTTGCTGTTTGTGCGGACTGTATTGTGATTGTTGTTGCTGTATTAGGATGTTTTAGGTTCTGAGGTGGTTTCTGTGTCATGTCTATTCTACTGTAGGCTTGGGAGTTTAGGGATGCATTCGATTCTCGAGATGCATTCGATTCTAGAGATGTGTTCGTTTCTTGGGATGTTTTGGGTTCTGAGGATGTTTACATTCTGGGATTTTTTGCGCGTATTGTCTTGCAGGTGTGCGTTTATTGGATTGTAGTCGGTTCTTGATACTTTATGAATCCTGGTGTCGTTTTTGTTGTTGTTGTTGTAAGTGTGGGGCTTTAAGGGTTGTATTCGGATCTTGAGATTTTTTGGGTTCTATGTAGCTAGTGGGCACCGGGATATCCTAAAGACGTACTTACAATGTACCTCTATGTCATGTGACTTGACGTTTTCAGAACATCCTTTGGATCTTTTCATGTCCTTAAAAGATCATCGGGACGTCCTCAAGACGTCCGTCAAAAGACATTTTTAGGACAACTTTAGGACTTGTGCGCCGACTCGGTAGTGTCATAGTTCCTGAGATTTTTTAGGTTCTGTAGTTGATATTTGTGTGCACTGTGTTGAAGGTTTGGAGTTCCAGGAATTTTGTTTGGTTCTTGAGATATATTGGGTTTTTGGGTTCTTGTTTGTGCGGACTGTATTGTGATTGTTGTTGCTGTATTAGGATGTTTTGGGTTCTGGGGTGGTTACTGTGTTATGTCTATTCTGCTGTAGGTTTGGGAGTTTACGGGATCGATTCGATTCTAGAGATGTATTCGTTTCTTGGGATGTTTTGGGTTCTGGGGAAGTTTACATTCTGGGATTTTTTGCGCGCATTGTCTTGCAGGTGTGTGGTTATTGGATTGTAGTCGGTTCTTGATATTTTATGAATCCTGGTGTCGTTTTTGTTGTTGCTGTAAGTGTGGCGCTTCGAGGGTTCTATTCGGTTCTTGAGATTTGTTAGGTTCAAGGGATTTTTTGTGTAAATTGTGTTGTGGGTTTAAACTGCTGAAGGTTTGGGGTGTATTCCGTTCTTGGAATGTCTAGGGTTTCAAGGGTGTTGTGTCCATGCGTTTGTACGTGTTGCACTGCAGAGGTTTGAAGTTTTGTTAGGTTATTGAGATATTTTGGGTTCTGAGCTTGTTTGTGTTGTAGGTGTAAGAGTTTGAGGATTTCTGTCGATTCTTGAGATAAGTAAGTTGGGGGTTTAGGAGTTTTATTTGATTCTTGGGATGATTTCAGTTTTGGGGTTGTTGTGTGAATTTTGTTGTAGATGTGAGAGTTTGAGGGTTTCACTTGATTATTGAGATTTTTTGGGTTCTGGGGTTGTTTGTTCTGTTCAGTTATTGGAATTTTGTAGGTTCTGTGGTTGTTTTTTATGTGTATTGTGTTTTAATTTTAGTGCTTTAAGGATTTTATTCGGCTTTTGGGATGTTTGGGGTCCTACGTTTGTTGGTGTATTTTGTGTTGTATGTGTGGTGGTTCAAGGGTTGTATTTCTGGGCAAGTTTAGGTGCTATAGTTCTTGTGTCGTTTTAAGCAATTTCAAGCTAGAAACATTAATTTATACATTAAATTTTGCTTTGAAATCTCCTCAAATATTTTGTCAAAAATTTATTTTGAAAAAATCATTTAAAAATTTTCCAGGGATCCAATAATAATTTTATTATCTTGAAACTCGAACTTTCTTAATTTTTTTAATCCTGCAAAACTGAAAAAATTAGCTTGAAATCACCCAGATTCTTTTTTGCAAATTTTAGAAATCTTATTAAATATTCTTTAAAAATCAATTTTTCCAGAAAAAAAATTATGTTAGTTTTTGTAGGAATTTCGATACAAATTTTTTGTTAATTTAAAATCTTTCAAGATGCTTAAAAAGCTTATAAATTTAGTGTTCGAAATCTTCAAAAATCTACATTTTATCTCAAATTTTTTGAAATCTTTTCGCGTTTTAAATTATTTTGGAATCTTTTAAAAATTCTAAATTTATTTTAAAATTACTCCATTATTTTCCAAATTAATAATTGTTCAATTTGTTTTATTATTGAACCTTTTTTCATCTCTTTGAATATTCTCTTAGAATTAATGTTTCAAAATAAAAAATCATATTAAATTTTTCCGACCAAAGTTGAGATTTTCTTTTTATTTTCTCAAAACCTTCAAAGATCAATAAAAAGCTTCAAAATTTTATTACGAAATCTTGAAAAATCTATCTAAATTAAGTTTCTTATTCTTCGAAATCTTATTTTCAGGTTTAAATTAGGTTTGGATCTTCTGAAACCCGAGCTCAAAACTTGTAAATATCCTTTAAAGTAACTCTAGTTTTTTTCCGAATTGATAACTCTTCAATTGTTATTTATGCATAACAATTCAATAATTTTATTTATACAATAAAAATTTAATAAATAGAACGATTAGAATTGTAACCTACAAAGTTTTAATTGGTATATTAACGATTCACAGCTTTCTATTAAAAATGTTTCAGTTTACAATTGTTTAGTTTTTAATATTTGATTTATAATTGCTTATTTTAAATGAAAAGTAAAATATTGCTAAAAATTCAAAAAAATGTCTTAATTAAAAAATTTCAAATCAAGTTATTGTTCAATTTTCAACAATCGAACTACAGTTCAATATGATTTATTATAATAGCAAAAGTTCTTGGTAAAAGTGTAATATTGTTTTTAAATTGTAGTTTCTTGTAGAAACTTATAGATTACTTATCCTACAAAAATTGACAGTAAAGTACAAGTCGAAACGTTGATGCAGATTCTGAAAGTATTGTTTTTAAAAATGTATATTTTGTTGTTTAAGTTCGTAAATTTCTACAATGAACTACAAGTATATACAACATAATTTTAAGTGCAATTTTTTTGAAAAGATTTTTAATTTTCTACAATAATTTAAGTAAAATTAAAAGGGTTTTTATGACGTCAAACACCCAAACTAAAGAAATGTAAAATTCTGTAGTTTTCTGTTATACCTTGTACATTTTTACAACAGAGTAAAAAAAATATTAATAAAAAGTCATAAAAATTTTTGAATTGCACAAACTTGTACTTTATTTCTAACTTTTTTACTTTTCTACAAGAAAATATAAGAAAAAATTAGCTATTTGTATTTAACTGTATGTGTTGTATGTGTGGTGGTTTAAGGGTTATACTTCCAGGTGAGTTGAGACGCTATAGTTGTTGTGTATATTGTGTTGTAAGTATTGGGGTTTGAGGATTTTATCTGGGCTTTAAGATTTTTTGGGTTCGGGTGTCTTTTTGTGTTGTGAGTATGTAGGGGGAGGGGGGGGGGGGGTAGTCGATTCTTCAGATCACATGAATCAACTATAGTTCCACTAAGCTACTAGGTATGAGACAAATCAGTACTTAAGTACGAACTTTTCTTGAACAATTTTTAAAAGAACGGTTGTTTATTGTGTTTTGAGTGTGAGGGTCTCAGGGTTGTTTTCGGTTCTTGGGATATTTTGGGTTTTCACGACATTTGGGTTCCATGGTTGTTTGTGTGCATTGTGTTGTGCGTGCAAGAGTTTGAGATTGCACTCGATTTTTGAGATTTTTTGGATTCTAGGGTGACTGTTTGTTCTGTACGGTTCTTGGGATGTTACAGGTTCTGGAGTTGTTTTTTATATGTATTGTGTTATAATTGAAGGAATTTAAGGATTTTACTCGATTCTTAAGATGCTTTGGGTTCTGGGATTGTTGTTTGTGTGTTTTGTGTTGTAAGTGTGGGCGCTGAGGCTTATGTTAGCTTTCTAAAAGATTTTAGGTTCTGGGGTTGTGGTTGTGTGTGTGTGCGTTTGTTACTGTGTCCTTTTTTTTGTGAATGAGTTGATGGGTTGGAGGTGTTGTGAGTTTGACTAGATATTTGGATTCTTCTGAATCTGCAATTATTGTTTGTTCTGTATGGTTCTTGGTATGTTTTATCGTTCTGAGGTTGTTGCTTCTGTGTATTGTGTTTTGATTGTGGATATTTTACAGATAAATTCGCTTCTCAACCATTTTGGTTTTTAGGATTGTTTTTGTGTGTATTATATTGTGTGTGTGGAGTTTTTGAAATTGTTTTCAGTTCTAGATATTCTTCAGATTCTGAGCTTCTTGTTTGTGTGAATTGTGTTGCAAGTTTGGGCGCTGAGGCTTGTCTTCATTCTTTGAAATTTTTTATGTTCTGAGATTGTGTGCATGATTTTTTTTTTGTGAATGAGCTTATGGATTGGAGAGGTTGAGCTTTTTACTCGGTATTGGGATTCTTTCCGTTCTTGAATTAATGTTTGCTCTGTATAGTTCTTCGTATGTTGTATC
>CAKNXH010084292.1:0-17701 GCA_932178445.1 Andricus quercusramuli
TCACAACTCACAACTCACAACTCACAACTCACAACTCACAACTCACAGCTCACAGCTCGCAACTCACAACTCACAACTCACAATTCGGAGAACTCTGGAAGCTCAGGGAAGTAAGGGGAACGGAACTAGGGGAAGTGTGGGGAAATGATGGGATAGAGGAAAGGAGGGAAATGTGGGCTAAAGTGGGTGGAAGAGAAGTCTGAAGTGTGGGAAGGGGAAGTAGGGGGAGTAGGGGCGGAAAAGGACAGGAGGGGGGGGGGGGGGTGAACGACTTATTTACGTTTTAATAGTCTATGAAACCATTTTTTGTAGGTATAAGGCGGTTTTCATCACTTTTGAAAACGTGCACAATTTAAAATGTTTAATAAAAACTTGTAATAATAAATTATATCTGAAAGTAATACAATGCCTAAAATTATTAAAATTAATTACTAAACTTATTTGTTGCTCTGTCATTAAAAGCATTTGTCATGAGTAAACTTGACAAAGTGTATTATGAAGTCAGCCAAGAGCCGACAAGTACACGTGTCTAATTCCGTGAATATATTGCTTCTCGAGACATCGTGAACTAAGTCTAATCATTTGTCTTCTAGTTAATTCTAACACCACATCATTCCAAAACGTAATTCTACTTGCATTTAATGAGAAACTGGCTACAAATGAGTAAAACCACTCATTCGAATTTCTCTACATCTTATTTTTTAGGTCTAGTTTTTCAAGACATAGACCATTCAAGACTTGAGAAAACGAAGCAAAAGTAGGAAAACTGCTCTCAGAATGAAGAGTAAGTAGATTTTTCTCCTTTTTTCACACCTTATCAAGATACGCTGTAGAGAATCCTTCCCTTCCTCCACTTCCCTTCCCAATCCTCACTTTTCCCAACTCACCCGCACTACCCAATAGCCCTTCCCTCATTTTCCCTTACTTCCCCTACTTCCCACCTAATATTTCCCATCACTTTCCACACCACCTAATTTTTCCTTTCTTAATTTTCCTTCACTTCCACTCCCTCAGTCCCCCACATCACAGTTCCCCTCCGTCACTTCTCCTAATTTCACAGCCCTCATTATCCCTCACTTCCCCTGGCTACATTTCTTATCATTAACCCTAGTTTCCCTCCCATAATTTCCCTAGTTACTATCATATCATTTCTCCTACTTCCCTCCGGTGATTTCTTCTCATTTCCAATCAGTTCTCCCATTTTCTCACTCCTCACTTCTCCACCCTCATTTATCCCCACTTCTCTCCCCTCATTTCCTCTTTTACCATTCTCCTTATTTTCCCTACTTCCCTTCCCTAATTTTCCCTTACTTCCGCTTTCATCGGTTCCTCTACTTTCACACGCCTCATTACCCTTCACTTTCCCTTGCTACATTTCTTATCATGACCCCTACTTCCCCTTCCATAACTTCCCCTCACCTAACATACCTCCTTAGTTCCCCTTACTTTCCCTAGTTACCATCATATCACTTCTCCTACTTCCACTCTCCTCACTCATATTACTTCCCCTCACTTATCCAACTTCCACTTTCCACTTTCCCTACTCACCTTGCCCTAATTTTTCCTAATTTCTCTCTTCTGATTTGCCTTGATTTCCTCCGATTTCCCCTCATTTCTATTTTCTCATCCCTCACATCTCCACCCTCTTTTATCCTCACTTCACTTCCCTTATTTCCCCTTTCGCTCATTCCTCATTCACCCTACTTCCCTTCCCTAATTTTTTCTCCCTTCCCCTACTTCTCCTATCATTTCCTTTCACTTCCCCTGCTTGGAAAATAGTACCGAGAATTAGAAATATAGAAAATTTATGAGATATGTTTAGCAAAATTGGTATGTATATAGAACCAACTAAACTGCAAAGATTCTGTAAGTTTGAAAGATATTATTAAAAAATTTTAAATATGCGCCGTAATCGAATTTTCAACAACAAAAAAATGGTGAACAAAAAGTCGTTTGAAGTCTATAATTTTATTTCTATGATTATAAAACTTTGACAATCCTATCTCATTTTACGATTTTATATGTTAATCAGGACGAAATAAATTCGAAATAAAATTATCATATTCTGAAAGTAGTTTTTCCAATTGGAGAATATATTCTGTTCGTTCTTTGGATCTGAAAATTCGAGTTATTGAAAATGAAAAAAAATTAATATAAAATTAGGAATATGAAAAAAAATTTTTCTCAATTCAAAATTTGTTGAAAATGTCCAAGAAACACGTTTTTTTTATTGAGTTATATACACATATTATAGAAAAAGTTGATTGGATTATAGATTTTTTTTTGCGATTTTGAAACTTTTTAAACACTACGAAAAAAATTTTTTACATAAAAAGAAAAATAATAACTTGTTCCTTTCGTTTAAGATGAAGAAATGTCAAGTCCGTTAAATCCAACTTTTTCCAAAAAGTGTTCGCCTTGTCAAAAAATAGTGTTGCCCAGATTTGTAGATCTTTTTAAGCTGAACAATTTGGCTTCTCAACATTTTTTGTATCTTGTATACTTTTACAGGAAAACGAGATTTTTGGTTTTTCAAATAGCATTTTCGATTTTCGAATATTTTTTTAATAACATTTTCCCCAATAAAAAAATATGCATCTTATAAAAAAAAATGAATTACCATAATTTTCCATAAATTACCAAAAATTGTCATACACTTTTTTCATCTGCAAATTTCAAAAATGTTTGGTTATTTATAAATTTAACATAAATTTCCAAAACTTTCTCAATTATCAAAAATTTTCTAAATTCATAATAAAAAGGAGGAAAGGTTTCAAAAATTCCTTTATATGTCGAAAAACTCTCACTTCTCCCCCTTGGTGCATAATATAATTATTTAATTATGTTCATGTAAAAAAAAAGTTTCCTATGATTTTAAGAATTCTAATGAAATTATAAAAATTTTTATACCATCTCTGCTTACAAATTAAAAAAAAGTTGAATTTTAATTTAAAAAAATGTTTTCTTAAAAGAAAATTGTTTTAACGATTTCAATTTGTTTTGAAATCTTTTTAACTATTCTCCTAAAAATTTGTTTGAAAAAATCATTAAAAAATTTTCCTATGATATAATAATAATTTTATTATCTTGTACTTGAATTATTCCTAAAATTGGTTGAAAATGCTGCAAAAGTAAAAAAATTGCGTTGAAATCATCCATATTCTTTTTTGAAAATTTTAGAAATCCTAATAAATTTAGTTTTGAAATTAATTTTTCAAAAAAAAAAAAAAATTAATTGTTAGTTTTTCTAGAAACTTTGATATAAATTTTTCATTTATTTGAAACCTTTTGAAATTCTTCAAAACCTTATAAATTTTGTGTTTGACCTCTTGAAAAATCTACATTGTGTTTTAAATGTTTTGACTTTTTTTTTAAAAATCTTTTAATGTAATATCTTAAAATGAATTTTTGAAAATAAAAAATCATTGAAAATTTTCCCCGACAACTTAAGTTCGGATCTTTTCAAAACTTGTGAATATCTCTTGAATGAACTCAATTATTTTCCAAATTGATAATTTTTCAATTATTATTTCTATTTCAAATAATTCAGTTAAAAATTTTTGAGTTTTTAATATTCGATTTATAATTTGAAATATAATATAATTTGAAATGAAATGAAATATAATTTGAAATATAGAGTAAAATATTGCTAAATATTTAAAAAATTTCTTCCTTAATTAAAAAATGTCAAATTAAATGGGATGAAAATGGAATATTTTAGACTGAAACTATATTTGAATAGGATTTGGAATTGAATAAGAGCTTTTAATTTTTCAAACTATTCTTAAATTAAGAATAGTTTATAAAGTTTCAATCGAACTTTTACATTTATTTAACTACTGAGGCTTTCATATTGAAAAAATTATATTTTTTCGTAAAGATTTGTAAATTTCTACAATAATTTACGTAAAATTGAAAGTATTTTCATGACGTCAAACAACTAAATTAAAAAAAATGGTAAAACTCTGTAGTCATCTGTAATACCTTGTAGATTTTTACAACAAAGTAAAAAAAATATTGATGCAAAGTCATACAAAGTTTGGAATTATATAAACTTGTGCATTATTGGTTATTTTTTTATTTTCATACGAAATTTTTATTTAAAATATTAGCTATTTGTACTTACATGTATTTTTTTTCTTAAATTTGGTACATTTTATCACAAAAAAGTACATCTTTTCACAAAAAAATTACTATTATTATTTAATAATATTATTATAATAATGATTATGTTGTCACAATTATGCTTATTATTTAAAGAAAACAATTCCTCATTAAGCTGAGTCACTGAACAAATTATACTTCTATCAAAAAACACTTTTATTTACAACATTTCTACTATTTGTACTTGGCTTTATTTGATGATTTCACAACTTTGATTAAGGGGGTCATCCCGTGTGACGGTTTCAAAAAATCGATTTTTTTTTAGCATAAATCCAATCTAGAGTATGTATAGAATATACTGGTAAAGTAACGGTTCCTTAGTTTTGGCTTTACAGTCAGCGGCTTATAAACGCGTTTTCCTCGAAACTACATTTTTTGAACTGGCGACCATGATTTCTCAAAAACGGTTTAATCGATTCCTTTCAAATTTTAATGGTACATTCAGCACACGTATGGCTATCGCCGGAACTACGATTTTTTAAAAATATTGAACCGTTTTTTTCTTTCATAAAAAAATAGTCGCAAAAAATCATGAAATTTCGGGTCTTAATGTTTAAAAGCATATAAAAAATCGAATTTTCAAAAAATCCTAGTTCCGGCGATAGCCATTTACCTATAGATTAACATCCAATTTTGTTTTTTGATTTCGGATAAGCCACTCTGACAGAATCATGGTCGCCGTTTATCTATCTACCTTTTTTTATATGGTTGCCATTCGCTCAATAAAACTCGCGATCAAGATCATATTTTTGCATATAAAAATTCAGAGTTACTACGAAAGACTGAATAAATATATAGTAAAAATTTGGAAGCTCAGTGTCGAAAAAGTAATCTTAGCCGCAATGAATAAAATAAATGTGATGTGAGAAAAATAAAATGAAAGAACAGCCCACTGAATGTTTATGGGATAATGGATAGAGCGTTATCCCAGACAGGCAGGCTGAATTATTTTAATTGAAGAAGAATTAATAATATGCAAGGAAGCAAGTAAGCATATAGTAATCCAAGTGTCGTGACAGCAAGAAAGTGGTATTAGGCTTCCGAGCATGGTAGTGACGGCAAATAAGGAGACTAGATTCTAATTGCCTGTCGTAAATCAGTGACAACACGTGCGCAGTTTCGGCTGTTTATCCGGGATGCTATTGCTATCGCTATCCTTCCTTCCTTCCTTGGCCCAAACAGGGAACGAACTTGATTCAAGTTTAATTACGCGATTAAGATCATTACGACTAAGACATATCCGTTCAAGCATCACAAATTAATATTATTCCCGATTGTTCCAGTAGTTTTCAAACACCATGGTCTCGACTAACCAAATTTTCACCTTTTATGCCATTTTCTTTATTTCCCCCTTTTCCCGGGGGACTACTCATTAAAAAATCTCAAATTGTTGTACGGGAAATGTTAAGAAAATTCTTGGAGGAACTCTTGGAAATCTCGGCAATCTAGCGTGCGTGTAGAAATCTCGGAAATCTTTGGCTAAGGGGCCGTACTTAAAATACGTAACCAGAAATAATACAATCCTATGGATGAAAACTCGTAATTTTATGGAGGAAGATTTCGTGTTAGTCATAGTAAGTCACAGGGTTGACCTCTATAAAATTAAAAATGTTAAGTTTTTATGGAATCAGTTAAAAAGATTATAGATAATGAAAATTTTTAGAAACAGATAATATAAAAATTATTTTGATGTTTTAATGCAAATATCATTGTTTATTGATTTTTATGTTATGAACAGAAGAATTAACTATTATTAACTTTTGTTTGATTAATTTTTTTCAAAAAAGTGAATTACATAAAGATTGAATTTGAATTGTTTTCAATTAAGTCACATAAATTGATTATTTACATTAAGGTTATGTGATTTAATATTGGCTGCTATTTTTATGATGAAAATGTATTTTTCCTTTAAAATATCTCCATTACAGTTATATAATTTTTTTCAAATGTTTGTGATGTGAAGTGAGTATCCGAATTGAATTTTCAAAGTTATATGTGCATATATTCCAATTACTCCTGGTATTACTTTGAAAGGTTATTAATAATCGAAATTTTCAGATAAATATTAAATAGCAGTTATTCTAATATTTCAATAAAAATAATTGTTGAATGCTCTCTATGTTATGAACTTATTAATTATATATTAACTGTTTCTGTTAAAAATTACTTTTTCTGGAATTAGTTGAAAGATGATTAATAAATTAAATTTAATAAAAGAAAAGTCTAAAAGAAGCTGATTGATTTTGTTCACAATATCAAATTACATAAAAATTGAAATTTAATATTCTTTAATTAAGTAACATAAATTGATTATTTACTTTGAGATTTTGTAATTGGATATTGGTTATAATTGGCATAATAAAAGTTTATTCATATTTAGAATAGCCCTATTCTAGTTACATAAATGTCCAATTGTTTCTCAGGTTGTGAAATGAGTATCTGAATTCAATTTTCAAAATTATATGTACATATGCTTTCACTTTGCCTGGAATTAGTTTAAAAGGTGCTTCCAATTTATTAATGAAATTATTAAAAATTCCCTTCGCCTATGAATTTAGGCAAATCTGCAAACTTTAAAATACACGTCACAGTTATATTTATTTGAACAGGAATAATTAATAAATTAATTCAAATTTTCAAAACATTATAAAGTAATTTTTTTTTAATCTTTCAATGAAAATAAGTATTTGATACTTTCTATGTTCTAAACTGAATAACTAATTATTAGCTGATTAATTTTTTTCACAATTTTTTCACAAATCAGGTAACATTAATTGATTATTCACTTCAAGATTATGTAATTGAATATTGGCTATAATTTCTACAATAAAAGTTTTTTTTTAAACCTTCATTATTATTATATAATTTTTCTAAATGATTGCGATGGTCTGAAATGATTGCCTGAATTCAATTTTGAAAATCATATGCACATATATTTTGATTTTTTACAAAATTTGTATAAAAGGTTAATAATAATTTAAATTTAAAAAATGCGATTAAAAATTTCAAAAATATCAATTTTAAATTAATTGAATATTCAAATGAAAATATTTGTGTAATTTACTTTCAGGTTATGTAATTGAATACTGGATATAATTTGCATAATAAAAGTTTATTTAAATTTGAAATACCACTAATTGCATTATTTTTTAAATGATGCTGATGTTATGAAATGAGTGTCTGTATTCTATTTTCAAAATTATATGTGAATATGTTTTTATTTTCTCTGAAATTAGTATGGAAATGATAGTGCATTTTTTTTCAAATGTAGTCTACAAATTAATCCAATGTATGAATGAAAATTATAGTTGAATGTTTTTCATGTTATAAGCAGATTGATTAATTATTAGCTGAGTATTTTTTTCAACAATTTAAAATTACATGATGATTGAATTTTAATTGCTTTCGATTAGGTAACATAAACTGATTATTTACTTCAAGGTTATGTAATTGACTATTGACTGTGATTTGTATAATAAAAGTTTGTTAATGTTTAAAATACCTACATTCCACTTATATATATTTTTGAATTTTGGGATGTTGTGAAATGAGTATCTGACTTTTTATTTCGAAATTATGTGCACATATATTTTAATTTTCTCAGAAATAGTTTGAACAGTTATTAATAATTCAAATTTTCAGAAAAATATGAAGTAAAAATTATTTCAATGATTCAATGAAAATAATTCTTCAATGTTCGTTGTGTTGTGAAACCCAGAATTTGAATGTTCCAGGAATTTAAACGAATAAATAGTGATTCGAAAATTGACTAAAGGAGAAACAAGAACACAAAAATTACTAGTATGAGACTTAAAACTAATGGAAATTTTTTATATTTAAGATAATACATGCTTTGCAGGGTGAAAAATTCATATTGAAAATTCCCTGATTTTTCCTTGACCATTTTTTCATTTATCCTAACCACTGAATTTCAAATACCAGCATTTTAAACTTGTTATATTTCTAAAATAGGATCTTTTACAAACAAAATGAAACAATATTTCAGATACAAATTTACAATTTTCAAATTCATTCATTTATTAAAAAAAGACTTTGCTACCAAAAATATGGATTTTCAACAAATACAAAATTTTCAAACATGAAAAAAAATTATCGGCTGATTATTGAACCTTCAAGCCAAAAGACGAATTTTCTGTACAGAAATAAAAAATATTCAACAAAAAATATGAATTTTCAGCTAAAAAAATCCATTTTCAACAACTATTGAAAATTTCAACAGAATAGTTAAATTTTCCACTAAACAGATAAACCTTCATTCAAAAAAACAAATTTTCAAGAAGTAGTTCAACTTTTATTTTGAGATGATTAGCGAACAGATGAATGTTTAAATTAAAAAAAAAAATTCCAAAAAAATAGTTGAATTTTCATCCCAAAAAGATTTCAGTTTGACTTTTCAACATCAAAATATGTGTTTTACACCAAAAGTACATTTTCTACAAAATAGTTTAATTTTCACATGAAAAGGATGATTTTTTAACAAAATTGTTGAATTTTCGACCAAATAGTTACGTTTCTATCAAAGGAAGATTTCAGTTGACTTTTCAATACAAAAATATGAATTTGAACTAAAAAGTAAATTTTCTACGCAAATAGTTGTATTTTCACCTAGAAAGGTGATTTTTCAACTGAACAGTTGCATTTTTATCAAAGAAATATGCAATTTCTATCAAATCGACGAATTCTCAAATTAAAGACAATTTTCAATTTCAATATCAACAGATGAATTTCAAATAATAAGTACATTTTCTATGAAATGGTTGAATTTTTTCAAGCATTGGGAAAAGAGCAAAAATAATTCACTTAAAACAACAATGCCATTCGAAAAATCATTTTTGTTGTATTTGACTTATTATTTCTTCATAAATAAAAAGGCGATGTAAAGTTAAAGATTTGAGAAAAAACCACCACTTTCTAGCACTTATCTAAGAAAATATAGTCATGAACAATATTAAACTGTTTAAACAACTTTTTTGTTAACTTTGATTAATTACTACCTCACTAAGTGAAAAAGGACAGAAAAGTAAAAATTGCCGAAAAACCGCAACTATCAGGCGCAATCGATATAGACGAAGATATTCGTAAACAATAATAATTTGTTTGAACAATTATTTTTTCTAAATCTAATTAATCATTAAGTCACTCCAAATGAAAATCGGACAAAAAGCCAGAAATTAAACAAAAACGCATCTTTCTAGCATTTTTTAAATATAATATTATTAATAATTATAATAAATTGTTTGAACAATTAATTTTCTTGACTCTCATTAACTACTTAACTTATCTTGATTGAAAATTTGAATAAAAGTGATTTTTTTGTTTGCAATTTTGTAAAATTTTTCTAAGAGAATATCATTAACATTATTAATAAATTGTTCAAACAATCACTCTTGTTAACATTGATGAACGATCACTTCCCTCTAATTGAAAATTGGACAACCAATGGGAAATTTGTGAAAAAACCGCGTCTCTCTAACTCCATTCTATGAGAGAATTGCTAAAAACAATGATAAATTGTTTAAACAATTCATGAAAACATCTAATTTTCAGTATAAAGTAATATTTTATGTATTAGAAACAATTCGCATTTAATAAACCGCGAAAAAATCATAATTAGTGCCAAAAACTCGCAAAACCCATTTTTTCACTTATGGGGACCCTATAAAACAGACTTATGGTGTTGGTATTTGAAAAGTGATATTTTATTCGTATCCTATGGTTAATTGTGAAGAAAAATGTTGTGTTTCAACTCGATTGAGATAATATTAAGGATTTTGAATATGATTTACAAAAACGTCTTTTTTTCTCATGGGAAATACATGTTAAACTTCATGGGGCTTGCATATCATTTTTTTTCAAAACAAAAAAAAAATGGATTTATTTTTGTGTTCATTCGAACAAATTTGGGGGGTGTCCCCATAAGAATTCGAAAAAAAAAACTTTTTGTACCACCCTGAAGGACATGCTTTATGGAACATCGGTACAAGAGTCCAGAAGTTGTTTCATAATAGGTAGGGGAGAGTGGGGAGTTGTGGGCCGTGGGGAGTCGTGGGCCACCTCAATCTACGCCAATTTGTGGGTGGTAGGATTGCTTTAACCACTGCCAAAAGACTCTCTTTGTATGAGCTCACTTTTGTGAACTCGACCCATAGTCTCAACAGGCGTAGTTAGTATTTTGACATTGTTGATTGAAGAAATCAGAATAAAAGTTCGTGTACAACTCAAGTTGTTGATATTCGAAGTCCCGTTGTGCAGCATATTTCAAAGGTAAGTTGGTGCAAAATATTCCTTGAGCAATTGGCTTTAAATTCAATCAAACAATTTCGGTGGAACATTCATTGTTTGTATGGAAATTCGGTCATTTCGTAAATGTCGGCTGTGGGGAGTTGTGGTCCACCGTTAGTGGGGAGTCGTTCTTAATGCGTATTTCAATTTTTGAAGTGAACCATTTTTTCTCTTGTTCTGAAAAGTGATGTTAAAATGAATTTAGAATGTCAATTATGTTGGAACAATGAATGTCAATCGGAACAACACAGTTGCCTGCAACATGTGCGATCGTGCGGCGCACTTGAAATGTGCCAACATGAGGACCGAATATTACACGTGCATACATTCTGAATCAGAATAATTTTTTGTTAATCTTTTTTAAATCATTAATTTTTATTTACTGCAACTTTAATAAATATAAACTACTGGAATATGCCATTTTCTTTTATTTTTTGTCATGGCCCACAACTCCCCACCAAAATCACAAATATCGATTTTGATAAGATTTACGTCATCCTAAATATTCCTCGCGGATTAACGAATTTTATTAATTGTGGTCTCCAGTTGATACACTGAGAAGTTTACTACAAATACCAGTTCATACATTGACAATTTATCGATGTTCAGAGAAGTTGTGTCTTGAAAACAAAGCGTGGCCCACAACTCCCCACTCTCCCATACATAATAGGTTAATAGGTGTTTCGCATTCAGAAAAATCAGCGCATTCATTGATATAAACATTTTGAAAATATATTCTACTATCGTTCCAAAATTAATAATGCCTTAACGAACATTATTCAATCTTTTTTAGTTTAAAAAAAACTAAGATTGTCAAGGAGGCGGTAGGGGGGGGGGGGGGTAAGAAATATCCCGAAATTAGTAACGTATTTTGTGGATGACCCGATAGCACAGCCTAGATAAAGTACAGATGAGAAGGATGGATTAGCGTAAAGCTTTTTGTCGGGTACGCCCCGAAGTGGGGGAGTATTAACTGTGTTTCGTAATGCACAAAGCTAGCGCCAAGGGGTGGCAATCGACTGACTCTCTTTGAGGAGCGACGAAAAGAAAAAGTTGAAGTAGAAAGAAAGAGAGAGAGAGAGAGAGAGAGAGAGAGAGAGAGAGAGAACGAGAAAGTGAAAAAGAAAGGGCAAAAATAAGAATAGTAAATAATGTATTCGAGTACCTTAGGAGATGAAGAAGGGCGCGGGAGCGAAAATGAACGTAATGAAAAACTGGGGCTGCTTAAATAAAATAAAGGTTGTCAGTATATTATTGGCGTAGGGCGCTTTCTCTTCATTCTAGCTCCTTATCATCCCTCCTTTTCTCATTCTCATTCCCATTCCGCAGTTTATAAAAAAAGGCAATGATAAAGAACGAACCCACTACGAGTACTTCTCTTCTTTACTCATATATTTAGGGATTTGCATCTTTATGTCCACGACATGTATATTGTGTTAGAGGAGAAAATCAGCATTTAATTTCGAGAGCTAGGATTTCATTAGGAATCGTCCATAAACTACGTTACCAATTTGAAGGTGTGTGTCAATAATTACGCTTAATAACTGTTGGAGGGGGTGTGGTCCAGTGGAAGAACAATTACGAATTTTTGTTTTGGTTAAAAATTCTACTATTTTATTGCAAATTTAATTATTTTATTGAAAATGCAACTATTTTGACGAAAATTTGTATTTTTCAATTGCATTCAACTGTTTTTAATTTAACCAGTTAACTGGTAGGCTCGAAATCGACGTTATGTGCCAAAACTGGTAGAAGCAAATAATTCCGTGTTAATCATGAAAGTTCATTTCCTTAGAGTTTTTTAGGTCGTTGATGACGAATCCGGTGTCAAAATTGAAAAATTCAAAATGGCGGGTCCGATATGGTGGTCTAGAATGCAAAAATCACGTTACTTGAATGAAAGGCAGTACTGAAGAGTTGTTTAAGTCGCTGATGAATTTCCTAATATATTATCAGCTGATTTGCATTTCTCAATTTTGACCCCGGATTCGTCATCAGCGACCAAAAAACTACTAAGTACTGACTTTCATTCAAATCACGCGACTTTTGCATTTTAGTTTACCATAATGAATCCGCCATATTGGGTCCGCCATATTGGGTCCGCCATTTTCAATTTCTCAATTTTGACCTTGGATTCGTCATCAGCGACCAAAAAACCTAGGGCATACCAATTTTCATCAAAATCCGTTGAGTTTTGTGGCAGTTATGGAAAGTGCGCATATATGCGTCATTACCAGTTTTGGCCTGGATTATTTCTGCGCATATATGCGTCATTAGCTGGTTAAGGGGGTCATTCAGTATGACGGTTTGAAAAAATTGAATTTTGTTGTTGTTGCATAAATCCAATCCAGAGCATGTGTAGAATATACTGGTAAAGCAATTTTCTAAAATTCGAAGTCGTTGGAAAGTTACGGCAGTAAGAAGTTAAGCTGTTTTTACATTCAGCGGCGTAACATTTTTCAAATTGGCGACCACGATTTCTTAAAAACGGTTCAATCGATTGCTTTCAAATTTTAATGGTACATTCAGCACACGTACGGCTATCGTCGGAACTAGGATTTTCAAAAAATATTGAACCGCTTTTTTTACATAAAAAAATAGTCGCAAAAAATCATGAAATTTCGGTTCTTAATGTTTAAAAGCATATAAAAAATTGAATTTTCAAGATTTTCAAAAAATCCTAGTTCCGGCGATAGCCATTCACCTATAGATTAACACGCAATTTTGTTTTTTTATTTTAGATAAGCCACTCTGATAGAATCGTGGTCGCCGTTTACCTACCTTTTTTGTATGGTTGCCATACGTTGAATAAAAATCGCGATCAAGATTATATTTTTGCATATAAAAATTCAGAGTTACTACTAAAGACTGAATAAATATATACATAGTAAAAATTTGAAAGCTCTGTGTTTTTTAATTTCGCAACAAAAAATTTCGAAAAAACCTTGAAAAAAAGGCTGTCACGGGATGACCCCCTTAAATTAAAATTTTCTGGGTTAAAATATCATCAATTACACTTTTCGTTGAGAATTCATCTCTTTTTGAAAAATTCAACTACCTGCCTGCGAGTTGAACTTCTTTGTTAAAAGTCAATTTTTTTGTGAAGATTCATCATTTTAGTTGGAAATTCATCTTCATATTGGAAAATTTAACAATTTGTTTAAATTGGAAATGTAACTATTCCATTTTTGGTTAAAAATTTATATTTTCAATTGGAACTTCAACTTTTTTGCTGAAAATTCATATTTTTTATTTGCATTCAACTGTTTCTGATTTGAATAAAAATAGATTTTCACTGAAATATCAAGTATTACAGCTTTCGTTGAGAATTCATCTCTTCGGTTTGTAAATTCAACAATTTGCTGGAAAATTAAATTATATGTTTGAAAATTCATCTTTTTGATTGAAAATTTAACTATTTTGGTGAAAAATTGAACTTGTTGGTTAAAAAATAAACTATTTGAAAAATTAACCACTTGATATAAAATTAACATTTTTTTTTGAAATTCATATAGATTCGGATGAATTCCACTGTTTTTTGAATAATTCATCTATTCTGTTGAAAATTTATCTTTTTGGGTAGAAAATTAATCTTCTTTTTTATAAATTCATCTTCTTGGCTGTATATGTCGATTTTGAATAAAGTTTTCAATTTTTTTTTGAATAAATAACAAAAATAAAGAATAAAAATTCTTTTTTAGAAGAGTACAGGTTTTCAAGAAATACTTGAATTCAATCCGAAATATCTAGAATCGATGAAGGAACTATAAAAAAATGTTGACTAAGAGCCTAGCAATTGTTAAAAAGTTGATTAAATTTATTATAAACAAATAAGTGAGTGAGAATGGATTCATGGTGATTAGCAGTGTTTCGTCGATTGATTTGAACTAGATTTGAACACTTTATAGGCAAAAATGGTTTTAAATTGAATTCATGGAATATAATAAATAATTGGTTATTTTATAAACAATTATCCACAGCAAGTTTTTATGATGAAATGAATCAAGTTTCATCTACTGAATTTACCAAAAATTATACGCAAATGTTACCTGCTTATGAGATTCAGTTATACAATAGCAATTAATGATTGTTTAAACAAATTATTAAACTAATGCACTGTTTCAATATTTTTAGATGTAAAAACTTGGTTTTTTAAAAAGAAGTTAGGTGTAAATAACTAATTTCTAGACTTTAGGGAGCTTACATGACAATCAACAATTTTCATTGTGAACAACAATTGTTTAAACAAATTTTGATCATCTTATAATTGTTCAAACCAACTTAATTAACAAATGCATTTTTCGGCTAGTTCTAAAGGTAAAAACTTGATTTTTCAATGTAAACAATTGTTAATAATTAATTTTCGAACTTTTTTAAGAAACCTGGTAAAACCATCAATACAAAAAAGTTTCACGAAAATTGTCTTAAAACAGCCAATTTTGTCAATTTCAAGGGATTTCAAAGTATTTTGAAAAGTTTTGGTTATGTAATGTACGTAAAATAATCCATTCAGGTGAAATAATTAGTAAGACACTATACATTTTATTAAAGTAAAATTATAAATAATTTCCAAGTAGGTAAGAGAAAATAGTGAAAATGAGGGGAAAGTGAGGGTAATGAGGGGAGGGAAGTAGTGGATGCGAGGGAAAATGAGGGCTGGATAAGAAGGGAAAGTAAGGGAATTGAGAGGATTAGAGTGAAAGGAAATAAGGGGAATCAGTGGAGTAGGAGTAGGAGAAGAGAGTGGAAATCGGAGAGTTTAAATAGTAGGATTGAGGGAAATGTAAGGGGAAGCAGAGGAAACGAGTCGAAATAAGGGACGGGAAATGAGAAAGAAAGAAGGCGGAGCGAGGATAGGGGGAGTATAAAAAGTGATCAGAAATAAGGAAAGGGGAAAATCGGGGACAAGTAGTGGAATTGAGAAGGAATGAGGAAGAAAGATGGAATGGAAGTTAGGGGAAGTAAGCGAAGTAGAGAAAGTCAGAGAAGGTAAAGCAGGAGAAGTAAAGGGAAATAAGGGGAAGTAAGGGAAATGGTTGGAAGGCAGGGTGAGTAGGGGAGGGGATGTGAGGGTTAGGAAAGGAAAGTAGGGAAGGGGAGTATTATGGGGTTTCTTTCAATTTTTTCTAAAACAAAAAAATCGATTTATTTTTTGTTTGAATTCGAACAAACTTCCGGGCGATATCCATCAAAATTCTAAAAAGATATTTTAATGCATTTTTGGACCACCCTACTGTAAAGACTTCCAATATCGATTACCATAATTTCCTTTTTTCGATTCGCGCCATAATTTGTGAGATTTAAAAAATCCGAGTCGTCAAATTTTTTGAGGGAAAAAGAATTCTCATTTTATTGGTAGACGAATTTCATAATTTTAGGGATGAGGGATCCAGGTTTTGTTTATAGTAGGTCCGAACAGAAGAGTCGAAAATCAGGGGATGGAAAAAAACTTTAGGGGAAATTACCTTACGTACACTCGATTTCACCGTGACGAACAGGCGTGTGTTTGGTATCGTAGATATAAAGCGAAAAAAGATCTTCAGTGTCGGAGATGCAAGATTGCGTAAGAAAAAGTTTGGCCCAAGCAAAAAGGGACTTTGTCGAATCCCTCGAATCAGTGAGGGAGGATCAGTCGATGTAACATATATCGCAAAAGAAACTTTGATGACCTTGGAAATTGGCATCGATTGAAGAAGTGAGACTGGGAGAAATTTTACCAAATGTTTTCTAACATCTGTATAGTTGCAATATTTAAAAAAATTTCATTATTATCTGTTATTACCTTATTATTATTCATTTTACCAAATGTATTTGCTTTCTCATAGAGGAAGCATTAGTGATTTTCTTCAATAATAGACAGACCAACGTCTTCATTTTTATCAATTTAAAAATAGAAATTCACAAAAAATACAAAATCATACAAAAAATTTTTGCATACAGAGACAAATCAGACAAATCAAATTTTGTATTCGAAATTATAATTTTTCAAACAAAGGGAAAGGAAAAGGTCTGTCGCACCCTATCCCTTACCAGCTTTATGATTTCTTCACAAAAATTGTCAGAATTATTTTATTTGAAATTTTATGATGAAAATGTCTTTTCTATTTATGCGTAAACTTTGAATTATGTCGATGAAAAAAGTTTTTCTGTTTGAAACAGTTGTTTCAAATATTATAAATTTTCACTATAAAAATCGATTTCTAACATAATAAAAATGACCATAACTAATAATTGATTCGTCTCGAACCAAGGAATCTTTTATATCATTGCATCAACTTTGAATTATGTTAGAGAAAAAAGTTTTACTATAAAAAACCCTATTTTCAAATAATATGCATTAACATAGCTTACTGACTCTTCAATGAGATGTATCAATATTATAGGTCAATCGATTCGTCTCGAGCCAAGGAACCTTTTATATTCTTGCATCAACTTTGAATAATGCTAATGAAAAAAGTTTTACTACAAAAAACCGATTTTGAAAATATATAAAATACCATAACTTGCCTACTCTTTGATGAAATGTAATAATATTGTAGGACAATCTATTCGTCTTGAATCAAGACAACTTTTCTATTCTCGCATCAATTTTAAATTATGAGAATGAGAAAATTTTCACTATAAAAATCGATTTTTAATATACTAAAAATTACCGTAACTCCTTACTCATTAGTAAAGTGTATCAATATTATAGGTCAATCGATTCGTCTCGAGCCACGGAATCTTTTATATTCTTGCATCAACATTGAATAATGCTAATGAAGAAAAATTTACTATAAAAAACCGATTTCCAAAATATATGAAATACCATAACTTTCCTACTCTTGAATCAAATGTATTAATATAAGAGGTCCATCGATTCGTCTCGAAGCAATAAATCTTTTATGTTCTTGCATCAATTTAGAATTATGTTAATGAAAAAAGTGGCACTATATAATACCGATTTTCAAAATATATAAATTACCATAACTTCTCTACTCTTCAATAAAATGTATTAATATTGTATGTCAATTGATTCGTCTCCAACCAAGGAATCTTTTATATCTTCACATCAACTGTGAATTATGCGGAAGAAAAAAGTTTTACTATAAGAAACCGATTTTCAAAATATATGAATTACCATAACTTCTCTACTCTTTAATAAAATGTAGTAATACTGTAGGTCAATCGATTCATTTCAAACCACGGAATCTTTTATATCCGTGCATCAACTTTGAATTATGTCGTTAAAAAA
>CAKNXH010084293.1:10998-21196 GCA_932178445.1 Andricus quercusramuli
CAGTTGAAGATTCATAATTTTTGTTGAAGATTAATTTCCTTGGTTAAAAATTCAACTACTTTGTTGAGAGATAATTTTTTGGTTCAAAATTTGATTTTTTAAACTAAAAATGTAACTATTTCATATTTGGTTGAAAATTGAAACGCCTCGAAACATGTTGAATCCTTGTAGTATGAAAAAGACGGATAAATAATAGAGAAATGAGAGCGAGGTGGTTCTTCAGTATTTGTTTTCAAAAAACTATTTTTTGAAGAAAATTCTTCTTTTTAAACCTTTTTGTGCAATTTTGTTGCAAAATTTGATCATTTCAAGTTTATGTTTTTTTTTAAATTTACTGTCAAAGATTTTTTTCAAATCGAAAATTCAAAAACTTTGGTAAAAGTTGAACCACTTTATTAAAACATTATTTTTTGTTTGTTTGAGAATTCATATCTTTTATTGAAAATTTAACTATTTTGTTGAAAATTGTTTTTTTTATTTAAAATTAATTTTTCACCTGAAAGTGTAATTTAAACAAAATCGAACTAGTTTAGTTGAAAATTCGTCATCATTGGTAGAAAACTAATCTTTTTAGTGGAAATGTTCCCTTTTTTGGTTAAAAAATGCAATTTTTTGGTTGAAAATTAACTTTTTTGTTGGAAATTCATATTTCAGGGTTGAAAATGCAACTGTTTTACCAAAAATTCGTTTTTTGGCTTGAAGGTTGAATAATTTTGATGATATTTTTTTTCTCTTCACTGAAAAATCTGTATTTGTTGAAAATTCGTTTTTTTAATTAGAATATTTGAATTCTGGTTTAAAAGTTGAAATAATTTGTTAAAAGTTCTCTTTTTCTGGTTGAAGATTCATCATTTTATTTGAAAATTCATTTCATTGGTTGAAAATTCGTTTTTTTTTGGTAGAAAATTAATATTCGTTGATTAAAAATGCAACTGTTTTGTAGAAAATTTGTCTTCTTTGGTTGAAAGTTTACCTATCTAATTAAAATTTCAATTTTTTGGTTGCAGAATTGTGGATTCATCATTTTAGTTGAAAATTCATCTCTGGTTGAAAATTCAACTATTTGGTTGAAGTTTTTCTTACTGAAAATTTATATTTTTCAGTTCGAACTTCAACTATTTACTTGAAAATTTATGTATTTTGTTGAACATTTTTCAGCTTTGGTAAGAAATTAATTTTTTTTTGTTGAAAACTTGTCGTTTCGGTTAAGAATTCATCCTTGTAGGTTGAAAGTTAAACTATTCTGATGAGAATTTTATTGAAAATTTTGTTTTTGTTTTTTGGTTAATGTTTCATATTTTTTGTTTCAAAATAGGATTATTCGCTTGAAAATAGATTTTTGTAATTAGAAAATTCAAGTATTTTGTTAAAAAGACATACTTTTCTCGTTGAAAATTCAACTGTTTTGTTGAGCATTCGTCTATTTGGAAAGAAAATTCGTCCTTTTGGATGTAAAATTGTAAAAAATTGTATTTTTTTTTAAATTCGATCATTGGGTTGAAAATTTAAGCAATTGATTAACAATTTGACCTATGTGGTTGAACATTAATCTTTGCAGGTTGAAAGTCCAGCAATTTGGTTAAAAATTCAAATTAATTTTTGGAAACTCTATTATTTTATTGAAAATTAAACCTGAAATAGCTTGAAATTTGATACTTTAGTCAAATCTCAAACAAATTTTAATAAAAATAGCTTATTACACACGGAATTAAACTCGCTTTGATAACAATAACAGCAAAGAATCATTGGATTTTAAAAATTTCATTAAATTGTTGTAAAATTTAAAAAGGGAGAAACTTTGAAATATTTTCGATTGTAGTGTCGTGATTTTTCAACTTGATAGAATAAAGAATCACTGAAAAACGTTTTTTTTTTTACTATAAAATCGGATTTTGGGACGTATAAAAATTGCGCATATATGAAACTTTTGATGTGTAAACATCTTAGACCTCGAGATGGGGAGTCGCGCCAGATTCAAGTGAAACCACGACTAGAAAGTATAACGCAGGCCTCTGACACACGCGCTCTGTTTCATGTCCAAGAACGGAGGCTTGCTTCTCTCTCTCTCTCTCTCTCTCTCTCTCCACCTCTCTCTCAAGCGAAGAATAATTTTTTTATCAATTTTAAATTATTTACAAACAGGAGGAAAATATGCTGTGTTTAATTTCAAAAAAAGAAACAATTTCCAATATTTTGAAGTTTACATCAGCACCCTGAAATTCGAACAATTCAACGTTTATTTTATTTTAAATAATTCAATTTTATTTAGTTTATTTTTGAATGCTTGATTGATAATTTCTTATTTTAAATAAACAGTAAAATATTGTTGAACATTGAAACAAAAATTTTTTAATCATAAATTTTAAAACTGAATGCTTAAAAATTGAGTTTTTTAGAATGCAATAATATTTGAAATTGAATGAAAGAATTTAATTATGAATATATTAATCAAAATGTTTTTGAAAATTGAAAAAAGATTTTGAAATTTCAATCGGATGAAAACATTTCATTAATTATTGAATTATGAACAGATTCATAATCGTCTTATAAAATCGATTTTACTATTATTCTATTGTTAAAAGTCGAACTATAGTTCAATTTCAAAAATAAATACTCAATTTATATTTACAGTTTATAAACTCGACATTTTTCTTGTTTTCTTTTTTTGTCAAAGTTGAACTTTGAAATTAACATGGGGTTTCAAATGGTATACACACTGGGTTAGGTTCACCCGGCAAACTTTAACAGCTCATATCTTCGCTCCTAATTGAACAATTTCGACTCTTTTTTTTGGTTCACATAGAGAAAATCCTCAAGAATTGAACATTATGGAATTAAAAGTGATAAATTTGAAAACACATATACATATTTTTAAATAAACAAAGACATCTTTAACATTTTTGAGAAAAAATCACGTTTTTTCTAAAAGGCCGTTGTTTACATAAAAATCAAGATGAATAGGCTCAAATGCTGATGAATGGAAAGTTCAAGATTTGTACTTTAAAACTGTGTTTTCGGTTTTTCCATATGTTCTGAAAAACATATTTGGTTAGTGATTCGAAAGTAGGCAAATTTCCGGTTGCGCGCGAATAAGTCATGCTACCAGAATACTCCATTTATCGGCAAAAATTAACGATTTGAACTATATACATACCTTAACGTTCATGATTATCTTCTGAAATGACGCATATATTATTATAAAATTAATCAAGTTATTAAAAAAACGCCAAAGTTCAAACAAATGCTCAATTTTTCGGTTTTGGGGATGGAATTATATATAAAATATAATAATTTTTCAGCGTAATTTTTTATTCAGAATCAAAATATGAGTGAAAAACATGGAAATAATTTTTTTACATGAACAGCGTAAATTACGTTTGGCCTATTCCGATGGCTGAGCACATTGCTCACAAATTTTTGCAGTGTGCTCCTTACACATAGGTCTTTCGCATTTCAAGCATCTGTGAACACGGCGAATTTCCGCACGCGGAAGAATTTTGATGAAGTATCTGCGAAAAATAAATAATTTTTGTTGATATTTTGAATCTAAAAATATCAGCGTGGTTAGACGCGCGTGAGTGTAAATCAGTCAGCAGATGCAAAAGTACGCTGGGAGACATGATCGTCACCTTTTACTTTCAACATAAGCTATGAAAATTACAAATATACAAAGATAATAACATTTACTTACATTTAGATTTCTCTGTTTGTCTGCATTTTGTAACATAATATACACACTGGGTGCAAAATACCCAAAGAGAAAGTTTCGAAGTGCGTCCTTCGGCAGTTTTCGAGACACTGCAGCTGGTAAGGCAGGTCTGCGTAGTACAGTACAGTACAGGCCGGGTTAGCGTAACCCAGTGTGTATACCAAGGGTTAAAACTAGGGTGCTTGTTCAACCTATTGGAAAATAGATGTCCAGAAACTTTTGCACGACATTACATATAAGAAAAAATGAATTTTTATACTCTTACATGCGCGTGAGTTATTATTTGCTTTGTGCAAGATTTCAATTTCAATTAACGTTTACCGAAAATGTTTACACATAAATCTATCTTGGGTCGTAGTTTAGGACATACGTGATGTTGTTTTTTAGTTCCACTAGACCTACAATTTCTACTATATGTCATGAAAATTACTTTTTCACTACAAAAAGGGTACCCGGAAAAATGTATTTTTTTGTCCCGGAAAATCTGGAAAACGCGTGGAAAATTTTTTGAAGAAAAGCTAGACACCCTGGTTAATTGCCCAGGGAAGATGAATGATGTCGAGACTAATTTATGTAGAATTAGCGACGCTCACAATTTTTCCGTTTATTAAATTTCGTTAATTACTGTCCATTAATATGTGTAGGTACAAGCAGGCAGATACTGTGATTATTGTAGTGAGGAAATTTCAGAACCATTTGTTTTCCAGCGACGTTCTGTTTTCCCAACCACCCCTTGTTCTCCTGGTTTCTTACGGTACCTCATAAACAACAGAGCGTTAATGCTTCTTCTCTATAAGAGGGTGCGAAGGGAAAGAAGGTGTTCGAGGTGGTTAATAGAATCTTGCAAGAATAACTCCTACTTGTTTTTCCAAAGTCTACCTCCAGTTTCGAAGCTTTACAGAAAATTTCTAAACGGGACGAAACTATCTTCACGAGCTGATTTTAAAAAAAAAATTCAAATCATATACGTATGTTTAGAATTCCTGAAAATAAATGAAAAAATTAATCAATATTTCGAAATATTTCAAAAAGTTCGATGATTTCAGGAAGATGACAAAGACTTCGAAGACTTCTCAAGGATTTCAAAGATTTCAAAATATTTTAGAAGATTTCGCAAAATAGATTTTACAAAGGTTAAAAAAGATTCCAAAAGATGCGACATGATTTCGTAAAAATTTCAAAGACTTCGCAAGGATTCCAAAGATTAAAACATATATTATTTTAGAAGGTTTCGCAAAGATTTGAAGGATTTCAGAACAATTTCAATAGATTTTACAGAAGTTATAAAGTTTTCAACGATTTCAGAAAGATTTTAAAACATTTCAAAAACTTTACAACGGTTTCAAGGATTTAAAATATTTTAGAAGATTTTTCAAAGATTTTTAAAATTTCGGAAATATTTTAATATTTAACAAGGGCTTTGAAGATTTTGAAAGATTTCAAAGGTTTTACAAAGATTTTAATGATATCTCAAGAATTTCAACATATTTTAGAAGATTTTAGAAAGATTTTAAAGATTTCAGAAAAAACTTCAATAGACTTGACAAAAGTTGTAAAGATTTCAAAAGATTTCAAAGATTTCACAAAGATTCCAAAGATTTCCAAGTTAGAAGATTTTGCGAATATGTAAAAGATATCACAAAGATTTCAATGATTTCACAAATATTTCAGAAGATTCCAAAAGATTTCATGACCGAATCCATTTCAAATCAGGCAGGTTCTACACTTGAAGTTGTAGAATCTCTCGGCGACAAAATATGTTGTTTTTCAGAGGAAATTAGGCGATACGTATTCTTGCGATTTGTGAAAAATTTTTTTTACAGAGTTATGCGTATTTGAATTTTTGGCTTTGTTTTTCTAAGAACCCCCAATTTTTTCTTTAAACGCGTCAATCTTTTGATCTAATTGAGATATTTACCAGGTAATTGAAAGAATCTTCAAAATTAACTAAATGGCGGCAGTTTTTCTGAAAATGTTAAAAGTCGTTTTTCTCAAAAAACCCACACTTATATTTTTTGTCAATTTTTTGTTGAATTTATACTATCATAAGGAAAATACCTTGTGAGTTTAATGCGGGCTAAATAATTTTTGTGGGCAGGAGAATTTTTTTTCATAAAATCGGATTTTCGCATTTTTCTTGAAAACAACAACAGATACCAAAAAATGTTGGGAGAATAGTTTGCACATTCAAAAAAGTTATACAAAAAGTTCTCTTACGCATTTATGATATCTTGTACCATTTCCGAGAAAAATGAAAAAATTCAATTTTCATAAACAAAAAATTGTCTCCATACCTGGCTTATGGAAATACCCACCATTTAAAAAAAATGTTAATCCAAGTATTATTTATTCATTTTTTCAACTGAGATACAGATAAAGTTTTTATACATTGTTCAAAAATACCTGGATAAATGTGAAATATATTTAAATATATTGAATATAAAAACTTTACAGTCAAAAAATTTCTTGTCTTGACATTCATTTTGTAACTTAAATTGTTTCAGCGAAAAATTTCCAAATTCGAATTTATGAAAAATAATTTTCTGATGATAAAAATTGTTCAGCCCACGTAAAACTAACATGGAGTTTTCCTCCTATGAACGTATATATTTTTTTAATATTTAACAAAAATGGTGGGTATTTCCATAAGCCAGGAATGAAGACAATTTTTTGTTTATGAAAATTGAATTTTTTCACTTTTCTCGGAAATGGTACAAGATATCATAAATGCGTAAGAGATCTTTTTGCAGAACTTTTTTGAATGTGCAAACTATTTCTCAACATTTTTTTGTATCTGTTGTTGTTTTCAAGAAAAATGCGAAAATCCGATTTTATGAAAAAAAATTCTTCTGCCCACAAAAGTTATTCAGCCCGCATTAAACTCACTAGGTGTTTTCCTTATAATAGTACAAATTCCACAAAAAATTGACAAAAAATATAAGTGTGGGTTTTTTTGAGAAAATCGAATTTTAATATTTTCAGAAAAACTGCCGCCATTTGGTTAATTTTGAAGATTTTTTTAATTTCCTCGCAGATTTCGAAAGGAGGCGGTAAACTCTACCAGAATCTGAAAATAAAATGGTAAATATCTCAATGAGATCGAAAGCTTTAGGCGTTTAAAGAAAAAATTGTGGGTTATTAGAAAAACAAAGCCAAATATTCAAATACGTATAACTCTGTAAAATTTTTTTCTTTCACAAATCGCAAAAATACGTATCGCCTACTTTTCTCTGAAAAACAACATATTTTGTCCCCGAGAGATTCTGCAACTTGAAGTGTAGAACCTGCCTGATTTTCAATGGATTCGGTCTCATAAAGATTTCAAAGACTTCGCAAGGATTTCAAAGATTACCACATATAATATTTTAGAAGGTTTTGCGAAGTTTTTAAGGATTTCAGAAGAATTTCAATAGATTTTACAAAAGTTATGAAGATTTCAAAACATTTCAATGATTTCAGAAAAATTTCAATGATTTCACAAAGATTTCAGAAGATTTCATAAAAATTTCACAGATTTTGCAAGAATTTTAAGAATTTCATAAGAATTTGAATAGATTTTACAAAAGTGATAAAGATTTCAGAAGATTTCAATAATTTCACAAAGATTTCAAAAGATTTTCAAACATTTCATGAAAATTTCAAAAAAAGATTTAAGAAAAAATTTTAATAGATTTGACAAACGTTGTAAAGATTTCAAAGATTTCACAAACATCTCAAAGATTTCCGAATAATTTAGAAGATGTTTGCAAATATATAAAAGATTTTAGAAAGATTTCAATGGATTTTAAAAAGTTTCCAAAGATTTCAATAGATTTTACAAAGGTTTTAAAGATTTCAAAAGATTTCAAAGATTTCAAAAAGATTTCAATGATTTCACAAAGATTTCAGAAGATTCCAGAAGATTTTATAAAGATTTTAAAGACTTCGCAAGGATTTCAAAGATTACAACATATAATATTTTAGAAGGTTTCGCAAAGATTTTAAGGATTTCAGAAGAATTCCAATAGATTTTACAAAATTTATAAAGATTTCAAAATATTTCAATGATTTCACGAAGATTTCGAAAGATTCAGAAATATTTAATACAAATTTCAAAAAGTTTACAAGGATATCAAGGATTCAAAATATGTTAGAAGATTTTGCAAAGATTTTAAAGATTTCAGAAAAAACTTCAATATATTTGACAAAAGTTGTGAAGATTTCAAAAGATTTCAAAGATTTCACAAAGATTTCAAAGATTTCGGAAATATTTTAATATTTAACAGAGGTTTTATAGATTTTAAAAGGTTTCAAAGATTTTACAAAGATTGTAATGATTTCACAAGGGTTACAAAGGCTGCAAAATATTTCAGAAGATTTGTCAAAGATTTTAAAGATTTCAGAAAAAATTTCAATCGTTTTGACAAAAGTTATATAGATTTCAGAAGATTTCAAAAATTTCCAAATAATTTACAAGAGTTCGCTAAGATATAAAAGATATCAAAAAGATTTCAATCGATTTTACAAGGGTTTTGAAGAGTTCAAAGATTTTACAAAGATTTCAATGATGTCACAAAGATTTCAGAAGATTCAAAAATATTTCATAAAGATTTCAAAGACTTCGTAAGGATTTCAAATATTACAACATATAATATTTTAGAAGGTTTCGCAAAGATTTTAAGAATTTCATAACAATTTCAATAGATTTTACAAAAGTTATAAAGTTTTCAAAAGATTTCAATGATTTCACAAGGATTTCAAAGGTTTCAAAATACTTCAGAAGATTTTTCGAAGATTTTGAAAATTTAAGAAAAAATTTCCATAGATTTGTCAAAAGTTGTAAGGTTTTCAAAAGATTTCAAAGATTTCACAAATATTTCAAAGATTTCCGAATAATTTAGAAGATGTCGCTTACAAAGTTTCCAAAGATTTCAAAGATTTTACAAAGGTCTTAAAGATTTCATAAGGATTTCAATGATTTCACAAAGATTTCAGAAGATTCCGAAAGATTTAATAAAGATTTCAAAGAGTTCGTAAGGATTTCAAATATTACAACATATATTATTTATGAAGATTTCGCAAAGATTTTAAGGACTTCAGAAGAATTTCAATAGATTTCACGAAAGTTATAAAGATTTCAAAAGATTTCAATGATTACACAAAGATTTCGAAAGATTTCAAAATATTTCATTGAAATTTCAAAAACTTTACAAGGATATCAAGGACTTAAAATATTTGAGAAGATCTTTGAAGGATTTTGAAGATTTCGGAAATATTTCAATATTTAACACAGGTTTTAAAGATTTAAAAAGATTTCAAAGATTTTACAAAGATTTTAGTGATTTCACAAGGATTCCAAAGGTTTCAAAATATTTTAGAAGATTTTGCGAAGATTTTAAAGATTCCAGAAAAAATTTCAATAGATTTCACAAAAGTTGTGAAGATTTCAAAGATTTCACAAAGCTTTCAAAGATTTCCAAATAATTTAGAAGATTTCACGGAGATATAAAGGATTTCACAAAGATTTCAATGATTTCACAGAAATTTCAGAAGATTCCAAAAGATTTCATAAAGATTTCAAAAACTTCGTAAGGGTTTCATATATTACAAAATATAATATTTTAGAAGATTTCGCAAAGATTTTAAGGATTTCAGAATAATTTCAATAGATTTTACAAATGTTATGAAGATTTCAAAAGATTTCAAAATATTTCATTAAAATTTTAAAAACTTTACAAGGATATCAAGGACTTGAAATATTTTGGAAGATTTTTCAAAGATTTTGAAGATTTCGAAAATATTTTAATATTTAACAGAGTTTTTAAAGATTTAAAAAGATTTCAAAGATTTTAATGATTTCACAAGGACTTCAAAAATTTCAAAATATTTTAGAAGATTTTGCGAAGATTTTAAAGATTCCAGAAACAATTTCAATAGATTTGACAAAAGTGGTACAGATTTCAAAAGATTTCAAACATTTCACAAAGATTTCAAAGATTTCCAAATAATTTAGAAGATTTCGAAAAGATATAAAAGATATCAGAAAGATTTCAATGGGTTTTACAAAGCTTCCAAAGATTTCAATAGATTTTACAAAAGTTTTAAAGATTTCAAAAGATTTCGCAAATATTTCAATGATTTCACAAAGATTTCAGAAGATTCCAAAAGATTTCATGAAGATTGTAAGGACTTCGCAAGGATTTCAAAGATTACAACATATAATATTTTAGAAGGTTTCGCAAAGACTTTGAGGTTTTCAGAAGAATTTCAATAGATTTTACAAAAGTTATAAAGATTTCAAAAGATTCCAATGGTTTCACAAAGATTTCAAAAGATTTTTAAAAATTTCAAAAACTTTACAAGGATATCAAGGACTGAAAATTTTTAGAAGATTTTGCGAATATGTAAAAGATATCAGAAAGATTTCAATAGATTTTACAAAGTTTTCAAAGATTTCAATAGATATTACAAAAGTTTTAAAGATTTCAAAAGATTTCAAAGATTTCACAA
>CAKNXH010084294.1:0-17343 GCA_932178445.1 Andricus quercusramuli
TCACAACTCACAACTCACAACTCACAACTCACAACTCACAACTCACAGCTCACAGCTCACAGCTCGCAACTCACAACTCACAATTCGGAGAACTCTGGAAGCTCAGGGAAGTAAGGGGAACGGAACTAGGGGAAGTGTGGGGAAATGATGGGATAGAGGAAAGGAGGGAAATGTGGGCTAAAGTGGGTGGAAGAGAAGTCTGAAGTGTGGGAAGGGGAAGTAGGGGGAGTAGGGGCGGAAAAGGACAGACGGAGGGGGGGGGGGGGGTGAACGACTTATTTACGTTTTAATAGTCTATGAAACCATTTTTTGTAGGTATAAGGCGGTTTTCATCACTTTTGAAAACGTGCACAATTTAAAATGTTTAATAAAAACTTGTAATAATAAATTATATCTGAAAGTAATACAATGCCTAAAATTATTAAAATTAATTACTAAACTTATTTGTTGCTCTGTCATTAAAAGCATTTGTCATGAGTAAACTTGACAAAGTGTATTATGAAGTCAGCCAAGAGCCGACAAGTACACGTGTCTAATTCCGTGAGTATATTGCTTCTCGAGACATCGTGAACTAAGTCTAATCATTTGTCTTCTAGTTAATTCTAACACCACATCATTCCAAAACGTAATTCTACTTGCATTTAATGAGAAACTGGCTACAAATGAGTAAAACCACTCATTCGAATTTCTCTACATCTTATTTTTTAGGTCTAGTTTTTCAAGACATAGACCATTCAAGACTTGAGAAAACGAAGCAAAAGTAGGAAAACTGCTCTCAGAATGAAGAGTAAGTAGATTTTTCTCCTTTTTTCACACCTTATCAAGATACGCTGTAGAGAATCCTTCCCTTCCTCCACTTCCCTTCCCAATCCTCACTTTTCCCAACTCACCCGCACTACCCAATAGCCCTTCTCTCATTTTCCCTTACTTCCCCTACTTCCCACCTAATATTTCCCATCACTTTCCACACCACCTAATTTTTCCTTTCTTAATTTTCCTTCACTTCCACTCCCTCAGTCCCCCACATCACAGTTCCCCTCCGTCACTTCTCCTAATTTCACAGCCCTCATTATCCCTCACTTCCCCTGGCTACATTTCTTATCATTAACCCTAGTTTCCCTCCCATAATTTCCCTAGTTACTATCATATCATTTCTCCTACTTCCCTCCGGTGATTTCTTCTCATTTCCAATCAGTTCTCCCATTTTCTCACCCCTCACTTCTCCACCCTCATTTATCCCCACTTCTCTCCCCTCATTTCCTCTTTTACCATTCTCCTTATTTTCCCTACTTCCCTTCCCTAATTTTCCCTTACTTCCGCTTTCATCGGTTCCTCTACTTTCACACGCCTCATTACCCTTCACTTTCCCTTGCTACATTTCTTATCATGACCCCTACTTCCCCTTCCATAACTTCCCCTCACTTAACATACCTCCTTAGTTCCCCTTACTTTCCCTAGTTACCATCATATCACTTCTCCTACTTCCACTCTCCTCACTCATATTACTTCCCCTCACTTATCCAACTTCCACTTTCCACTTTCCCTACTCACCTTGCCCTAATTTTTCCTAATTTCTCTCTTCTGATTTGCCTTGATTTCCTCCGATTTCCCCTCATTTCTATTTCCTCATCCCTCACATCTCCACCCTCTTTTATCCTCACTTCACTTCCCTTATTTCCCCTTTGGCTCATTCCTCATTCACCCTACTTCCCTTCCCTAATTTTTTCTCCCTTCCCCTACTTCTCCTATCATTTCCTTTCACGTCCCCTCCTTGGAAAATAGTACCAAGAATTAGAAATATAGAAAATTTATGAGATATCTTTAGCAAAATTGGTATGTATATAGAACCAACTAAACTGAAAAGATTCTGTAAGTTTGAAAGATATTAATAAAAAATTTAAAATATGCGCCGTAATCGAATTTAAAAAAAAAAAAATGGTGAACAAAAAGTCGTTTGCAGTCTATAATTTTATTTCTATGATTATAAAACTTTGACAATCCTATCTCATTTTACGATTTTATATGTTAATCAGGACGAAATAAATTCGAAATAAAATTATCATATTCTGAAAGTAGTTTTTCCAATTGGAGAATATATTCTGTTCGTTCTTTGGATCTGAAAATTCGAGTTATTGAAAATGAAAAAAAATTAATATAAAATTAGGAATATGAAAAAAAATTTTTCTCAATTCAAAATTTGTTGAAAATGTCCAAGAAACACGTTTTTTTTTATTGAGTTATATACACATATTATAGAAAAAGTTGATTGGATTATGGATTTTTTTTTGCGATTTTGAAACTTTTTAAACACTACGAAAAAAATTTTTTACATAAAAAGAAAAATAATAACTTGTTCCTTTCGTTTAAGATGAAGAAATGTCAAGTCCGTTAAATCCAACTTTTTCCAAAAAGTGTTCGCCTTGTCAAAAAATAGTGTTGCCCAAATTTGTAGATCTTTTTAAGCTGAACAATTTTTTTTTAATAACATTTTCCCCAATAAAAAAATATGCATCTTATAAAAAAAAATGAATTACCATAATTTTCCATAAATTACCGAAAATTGTCATACACTTTTTTCATCTGCAAATTTCAAAAATGTTTGGTTATTTATAAATTTAACATAAATTTCCAAAACTTTCTCAATTATCAAAAATTTTCTAAATTCATAATAAAAAGGAGGAAAGGTTTCAAAAATTCCTTTATATGTCGAAAAACTCTCACTTCTCCCCCTTGGTGCATAATATAATTATTTAATTATGTTCATGTAAAAAAAAAGTTTCCTATGATTTTAAGAATTCTAATGAAATTATAAAAATTTTTATACCATCTCTGCTTACAAATTAAAAAAAAGTTGAATTTTAATTTAAAAAAATGTTTTCTTAAAAGAAAATTGTTTTAACGATTTCAATTTGTTTTGAAATCTTTTTAACTATTCTCCTAAAAATTTGTTTGAAAAAATCATTAAAAAATTTTCCTATGATATAATAATAATTTTATTATCTTGTACTTGAATTATTCCTAAAATTGGTTGAAAATGCTGCAAAAGTAAAAAAATTGCGTTGAAATCATCCATATTCTTTTTTGAAAATTTTAGAAATCCTAATAAATTTAGTTTTGAAATTAATTTTTCAAAAAAAAAAAAAAATTAATTGTTAGTTTTTCTAGAAACTTTGATATAAATTTTTCATTTATTTGAAACCTTTTGAAATTCTTCAAAACCTTATAAATTTTGTGTTTGACCTCTTGAAAAATCTACATTGTGTTTTAAATGTTTTGACTTTTTTTTAAAAATCTTTTAATGTAATATCTTAAAATGAATTTTTGAAAATAAAAAATCATTGAAAATTTTCCCCGACAACTTAAGTTCGGATCTTTTCAAAACTTGTGAATATCTCTTGAATGAACTCAATTATTTTCCAAATTGATAATTTTTCAATTATTATTTCTATTTCAAATAATTCAGTTGAAAATTTTTGATTTTTTAATATTCGATTTATAATTTGAAATATAATATAATTTGAAATGAAATGAAATATAATTTGAAATATAGAGTAAAATATTGCTAAATATTTAAAAAATTTCTTCCTTAATTAAAAAATGTCAAATTAAATGGGATGAAAATGGAATATTTTAGACTGAAACTATATTTGAATAGGATTTGGAATTGAATAAGAGCTTTTAATTTTTCAAACTATTCTTAAATTAAGAATAGTTTATAAAGTTTCAATCGAACTTTTACATTTATTTAACTACTGAGGCTTTCATATTGAAAAAATTCTATTTTTTTGTAAAGATTTGTAAATTTCTACAATAATTTACGTAAAATTGAAAGTATTTTCATGACGTCAAACAACTAAATTAAAAAAAATGGTAAAACTCTGTAGTCATCTGTAATACCTTGTAGATTTTTACAACAAAGTAAAAAAAATATTGATGCAAAGTCATACAAAGTTTGGAATTATATAAACTTGTGCATTATTGGTTATTTTTTTATTTTCATACGAAATTTTTATTTAAAATATTAGCTATTTGTACTTACATGTATTTTTTTTCTTAAATTTGCTACATTTTATCACAAAAAAGTACATCTTTTCACAAAAAATTACTATTATTATTTAATAATATTATTATAATAATGATTATGTTGTCACAATTATGCTTATTATTTAAAGAAAACAATTCCTCATTAAGCTGAGTCACTGAACAAATTATACTTCTATCAAAAAACACTTTTATTTACAACATTTCTACTATTTGTACTTGGCTTTATTTGATGATTTCACAACTTTGATTAAGGGGGTCATCCCGTGTGAAAGGTTTCAAAAAATCGATTTTTTTTTTAGCATAAATCCAATCTAGAGTATGTATAGAATATACTGGTAAAGTAACGGTTCCTTAGTTTTGGCTTTACAGTCAGCGGCTTACAAACGCGTTTTCCTCGAAACTACATTTTTTGAACTGGCGACCATGATTTCTCAAAAACGGTTTAATCGATTCCTTTCAAATTTTAATGGTACATTCAGCACACGTATGGCTATCGCCGGAACTACGATTTTTTAAAAATATTGAACCGTTTTTTTCTTTCATAAAAAAATAGTCGCAAAAAATCATGAAATTTCGGGTCTTAATGTTTAAAAGCATATAAAAAATCGAATTTTCAAGATTTTCAAAAAATCCTAGTTCCGGCGATAGCCATTTACCTATAGATTAACATCCAATTTTGTTTTTTGATTTCGGATAAGCCACTCTGACAGAATCATGGTCGCCGTTTATCTATCTACCTTTTTTTTATATGGTTGCCATTCGCTCAATAAAACTCGCGATCAAGATCATATTTTTGCATATAAAAATTCAGAGTTACTACGAAAGACTGAATAAATATATAGTAAAAATTTGGAAGCTCAGTGTCGAAAAAGTAATCTTAGCCGCAATGAATAAAATAAATGTGATGTGAGAAAAATAAAATGAAAGAACAGCCCACTGAATGCTTATGCGATAATGGATAGAGCGTTATCCCAGACAGGCAGGCTGAATTATTTTAATTGAAGAAGAATTAATAATATGCAAGGAAGCAAGTAAGCATATAGTAATCCAAGTGTCGTGACAGCAAGAAAGTGGTATTAGGCTTCCGAGCATGGTAGTGACGGCAAATAAGGAGACTAGATTCTAATTGCCTGTCGTAAATCAGTGACAACACGTGCGCAGTTTCGGCTGTTTATCCGGGATGCTATTGCTATCGCTATCCTTCCTTCCTTCCTTGGCCCAAACAGGGAACGAACTTGATTCAAGTTTAATTACGCGATTAAGATCATTACGACTAAGACATATCCGTTCAAGCATCACAAATTAATATTATTCCCGATTGTTCCAGTAGTTTTCAAACACCATGGTCTCGACTAACCAAATTTTCACCTTTTATGCCATTTTCTTTATTTCTCCCTTTTCCCGGGGGACTACTCATTAAAAAATCTCAAATTGTTGTACGGGAAATGTTAAGAAAATTCTTGGAGGAACTCTTGGAAATCTCGGCAATCTAGCATGCGTGTCGAAATCTCGGAAATCTTTGGCTAAGGGACCGTACTTAAATTGCGTAACCATAAATAATACAATCCTATGGATGAAAACTCGTAATTTTATGGAGGAAGATTTCGTGTTAGTCATAGTAAGTCACAGGGTTGACCTCTATAAAATTAAAAATGTTAAGTTTTTATGGAATCAGTTAAAAAGATTATAGATAATGAAAATTTTTAGAAACAGATAATATAAAAATTATTTTGATGTTTTAATGCAAATATCATTGTTTATTGATTTTTATGTTATGAACAGAAGAATTAACTATTATTAACTTTTGTTTGATTAATTTTTTTCAAAAAAGTGAATTACATAAAGATTGAATTTGAATTGTTTTCAATTAAGTCACATAAATTGATTATTTACATTAAGGTTATGTGATTTAATATTGGCTGCTATTTTTATGATGAAAATGTATTTTTCCTTTAAAATATCTCCATTACAGTTATATAATTTTTTTCAAATGTTTGTGATGTTGTGAAGTGAGTATCCGAATTGAATTTTCAAAGTTATATGTGCATATATTCCAATTACTCCTGGTATTACTTTGAAAGGTTATTAATAATCGAAATTTTCAGATAAATATTAAATAGCAGTTATTCTAATATTTCAATAAAAATAATTGTTGAATGCTCTCTATGTTATGAACTTATTAATTATATATTAACTGTTTCTGTTAAAAATTACTTTTTCTGGAATTAGTTGAAAGATGATTAATAAATTAAATTTAATAAAAGAAAAGTCTAAAAGAAGCTGATTGATTTTGTTCACAATATCAAATTACATAAAAATTGAAATTTAATATTCTTTAATTAAGTAACATAAATCGATTATTTACTTTGAGATTTTGTAATTGGATATTGGCTATAATTGGTATAATAAAAGTTTATTTGTATTCAGAATAGCCCTTTTTCAGTTACATAAATCTCCAATTGTTTCTCAGGTTGTGAAATGAGTATCTGAATTCAATTTTCAAAATTATATGTACATATGCTTTCACTTTGCCTGGAATTAGTTTAAAAGGTGCTTCCAATTTATTAATGAAATTATTAAAAATTCCCTTCGCCTATGAATTTAGGCAAATCTGCAAACTTTAAAATACACGTCACAGTTATATTTATTTGAACAGGAATAATTAATAAATTAATTCAAATTTTCAAAACATTATAAAGTAATTTTTTTTTAGTCTTTCAATGAAAATAAGTATTTGATACTTTCTATGTTCTAAACTGAATAACTAATTATTAGCTGATTAATTTTTTTCACAATTTTTTCACAAATCAGGTAACATTAATTGATTATTCACTTCAAGATTATGTAATTGAATATTGGCTATAATTTCTACAATAAAAGTTTTTTTTTAAACCTTCATTATTATTATATAATTTTTCTAAATGATTGCGATGGTCTGAAATGATTGCCTGAATTCAATTTTGAAAATCATATGCACATATATTTTGATTTTTTACAAAATTTGTACAAAAGGTTAATAATAATTTAAATTTAAAAAATGCGATTAAAAATTTCAAAAATATCAATTTTAAATTAATTGAATATTCAAATGAAAATATTTGTGTAATTTACTTTCAGGTTATGTAATTGAATACTGGATATAATTTGCATAATAAAAGTTTATTTAAATTTGAAATACCACTAATTGCATTATTTTTTAAATGATGCTGATGTTATGAAATGAGTGTCTGTATTCTATTTTCAAAATTATATGTGAATATGTTTTTATTTTCTCTGAAATTAGTATGGAAATGATAGTGCATTTTTTTTCAAATGTAGTCTACAAATTAATCCAATGTATGAATGAAAATTATAGTTGAATGTTTTTCATGTTATAAGCAGATTGATTAATTATTAGCTGAGTATTTTTTTCAACAATTTAAAATTACATGATGATTGAATTTTAATTGCTTTCGATTAGGTAACATAAACTGATTATTTACTTCAAGGTTATGTAATTGACTATTGACTGTGATTTGTATAATAAAAGTTTGTTAATGTTTAAAATACCTACATTCCACTTATATATATTTTTGAATTTTGGGATGTTGTGAAATGAGTATCTGACTTTTTATTTCGAAATTATGTGCACATATATTTTAATTTTCTCAGAAATAGTTTGAACAGTTATTAATAATTTAAATTTTCAGAAAAATATGAAGTAAAAATTATTTCAATGATTCAATGAAAATAATTCTTCAATGTTCGTTGTGTTGTGAAACCCAGAATTTGAATGTTCCAGGAATTTAAACGAATAAATAGTGATTCGAAAATTGACTAAAGGAGAAACAAGAACACAAAAATTACTAGTATGAGACTTAAAACTAATGGAAATTTTTTATATTTAAGATAATACATGCTTTGCAGGGTGAAAAATTCATATTGAAAATTCCCTGATTTTTCCTTGACCATTTTTTCATTTATCCTAACCACTGAATTTCAAATACCAGCATTTTAAACTTGTTATATTTCTAAAATAGGATCTTTTACAAACAAAATGAAACAATATTTCAGATACAAATTTACAATTTTCAAATTCATTCATTTATTAAAAAAAGACTTTGCTACCAAAAATATGGATTTTCAACAAATACAAAATTTTCAAACATGAAAAAAAATTATCGGCTGATTATTGAACCTTCAAGCCAAAAGACGAATTTTCTGTACAGAAATAAAAAATATTCAACAAAAAATATGAATTTTCAGCTAAAAAAATCCATTTTCAACAACTATTGAAAATTTCAACAGAATAGTTAAATTTTCCACTAAACAGATAAACCTTCATTCAAAAAAACAAATTTTCAAGAAGTAGTTCAACTTTTATTTTGAGATGATTAGCGAACAGATGAATGTTTAAATTAAAAAAAAAAATTCAAAAAAAATAGTTGAATTTTCATCCCAAAAAGATTTCAGTTTGACTTTTCAACATCAAAGTATGTGTTTTACACCAAAAGTAAATTTTCTACAAAATAGTTGAATTTTCACCTGATAAGGATGACGTTTTAACAAAATTGTTGAATTTTCGACCAAATAGTTACGTTTCTATCAAAGGAAGATTTCAGTTGACTTTTCAATACAAAAATATGAATTTGAACTAAAAAGTAAATTTTCTACGCAAATAGTTGTATTTTCACCTAGAAAGGTGATTTTTCAACTGAACAGTTGCATTTTTATCAAAGAAATATGCAATTTCTATCAAATCGACGAATTCTCAAATTAAAGACAATTTTCAATTTCAATATCAACAGATGAATTTCAAATAATAAGTACATTTTCTATGAAATGGTTGAATTTTTTCAAGCATTGGGAAAAGAGCAAAAATAATTCACTTAAAACAACAATGCCATTCGAAAAATCATTTTTGTTGTATTTGACTTATTATTTCTTCATAAATAAAAAGGCGATGTAAAGTTAAAGATTTGAGAAAAAACCACCACTTTCTAGCACTTATCTAAGAAAATATAGTCATGAACAATATTAAACTGTTTAAACAACTTTTTTGTTAACTTTGATTAATTACTACCTCACTAAGTGAAAAAGGACAGAAAAGTAAAAATTGCCGAAAAACCGCAACTATCAGGCGCAATCGATATAGACGAAGATATTCGTAAACAATAATAATTTGTTTGAACAATTATTTTTTCTAAATCTAATTAATCATTAAGTCACTCCAAATGAAAATCGGACAAAAAGCCAGAAATTAAACAAAAACGCATCTTTCTAGCATTTTTTAAATATAATATTATTAATAATTATAATAAATTGTTTGAACAATTAATTTTCTTGACTCTCATTAACTACTTAACTTATCTTGATTGAAAATTTGAATAAAAGTGATTTTTTTGTTTGCAATTTTGTAAAATTTTTCTAAGAGAATATCATTAACATTATTAATAAATTGTTCAAACAATCACTCTTGTTAACATTGATGAACGATCACTTCCCTCTAATTGAAAATTGGACAACCAATGGGAAATTTGTGAAAAAACCGCGTCTCTCTAACTCCATTCTATGAGAGAATTGCTAAAAACAATGATAAATTGTTTAAACAATTCATGAAAACATCTAATTTTCAGTATAAAGTAATATTTTATGTATTAGAAACAATTCGCATTTAATAAACCGCGAAAAAATCATAATTAGTGCCAAAAACTCGCAAAACCCATTTTTTCACTTATGGGGACCCTATAAAACAGACTTATGGTGTTGGTATTTGAAAAGTGATATTTTATTCGTATCCTATGGTTAATTGTGAAGAAAAATGTTGTGTTTCAACTCGATTGAGATAATATTAAGGATTTTGAATATGATTTACAAAAACGTCTTTTTTTCTCATGGGAAATACATGTTAAACTTCATGGGGCTTGCATATCATTTTTTTTCAAAACAAAAAAAAAATGGATTTATTTTTGTGTTCATTCGAACAAATTTGGGGGGTGTCCCCATAAGAATTCGAAAAAAAAAACTTTTTGTACCACCCTGAAGGACATGCTTTATGGAACATCGGTACAAGAGTCCAGAAGTTGTTTCATAATAGGTAGGGGAGAGTGGGGAGTTGTGGGCCGTGGGGAGTCGTGGGCCACCTCAATCTACGCCAATTTGTGGGTGGTAGGATTGCTTTAACCACTGCCAAAAGACTCTCTTTGTATGAGCTCACTTTTGTGAACTCGACCCATAGTCTCAACAGGCGTAGTTAGTATTTTGACATTGTTGATTGAAGAAATCAGAATAAAAGTTCGTGTACAACTCAAGTTGTTGATATTCGAAGTCCCGTTGTGCAGCATATTTCAAAGGTAAGTTGGTGCAAAATATTCCTTGAGCAATTGGCTTTAAATTCAATCAAACAATTTCGGTGGAACATTCATTGTTTGTATGGAAATTCGGTCATTTCGTAAATGTCGGCTGTGGGGAGTTGTGGTCCACCGTTAGTGGGGAGTCGTTCTTAATGCGTATTTCAATTTTTGAAGTGAACCATTTTTTCTCTTGTTCTGAAAAGTGATGTTAAAATGAATTTAGAATGTCAATTATGTTGGAACAATGAATGTCAATCGGAACAACACAGTTGCCTGCAACATGTGCGATCGTGCGGCGCACTTGAAATGTGCCAACATGAGGACCGAATATTACACGTGCATACATTCTGAATCAGAATAATTTTTTGTTAATCTTTTTTAAATCATTAATTTTTATTTACTGCAACTTTAATAAATATAAACTACTGGAATATGCCATTTTCTTTTATTTTTTGTCATGGCCCACAACTCCCCACCAAAATCACAAATATCGATTTTGATAAGATTTACGTCATCCTAAATATTCCTCGCGGATTAACGAATTTTATTAATTGTGGTCTCCAGTTGATACACTGAGAAGTTTACTACAAATACCAGTTCATACATTGACAATTTATCGATGTTCAGAGAAGTTGTGTCTTGAAAACAAAGCGTGGCCCACAACTCCCCACTCTCCCATACATAATAGGTTAATAGGTGTTTCGCATTCAGAAAAATCAGCGCATTCATTGATATAAACATTTTGAAAATATATTCTACTATCGTTCCAAAATTAATAATGCCTTAACGAACATTATTCAATCTTTTTTAGTTTAAAAAAAACTAAGATTGTCAAGGAGGCGGTAGGGGGGGGGGGGGGTAAGAAATATCCCGAAATTAGTAACGTATTTTGTGGATGACCCGATAGCACAGCCTAGATAAAGTACAGATGAGAAGGATGGATTAGCGTAAAGCTTTTTGTCGGGTACGCCCCGAAGTGGGGGAGTATTAACTGTGTTTCGTAATGCACAAAGCTAGCGCCAAGGGGTGGCAATCGACTGACTCTCTTTGAGGAGCGACGAAAAGAAAAAGTTGAAGTAGAAAGAAAGAGAGAGAGAGAGAGAGAGAGAGAGAGAGAGAGAGAGAACGAGAAAGTGAAAAAGAAAGGGCAAAAATAAGAATAGTAAATAATGTATTCGAGTACCTTAGGAGATGAAGAAGGGCGCGGGAGCGAAAATGAACGTAATGAAAAACTGGGGCTGCTTAAATAAAATAAAGGTTGTCAGTATATTATTGGCGTAGGGCGCTTTCTCTTCATTCTAGCTCCTTATCATCCCTCCTTTTCTCATTCCCATGCCGCAGTTTATAAAAAAAGGCAATGATAAAGAACGAACCCACTACGAGTACTTCTCTTCTTTACTCATATATTTAGGGATTTGCATCTTTATGTCCACGACATGTATATTGTGTTAGAGGAGAAAATCAGCATTTAATTTCGAGAGCTAGGATTTCATTAGGAATCGTCCATAAACTACGTTACCAATTTGAAGGTGTGTGTCAATAATTACGCTTAATAACTGTTGGAGGGGGTGTGGTCCAGTGGAAGAACAATTACGAATTTTTGTTTTGGTTAAAAATTCTACTATTTTATTGCAAATTTAATTATTTTATTGAAAATGCAACTATTTTGACGAAAATTTGTATTTTTCAATTGCATTCAACTGTTTTTAATTTAACCAGTTAACTGGTAGGCTCGAAATCGACGTTATGTGCCAAAACTGGTAGAAGCAAATAATTCCGTGTTAATCATGAAAGTTCATTTCCTTAGAGTTTTTTAGGTCGTTGATGACGAATCCGGTGTCAAAATTGAAAAATTCAAAATGGCGGGTCCGATATGGTGGTCTAGAATGCAAAAATCACGTTACTTGAATGAAAGGCAGTACTGAAGAGTTGTTTAAGTCGCTGATGAATTTCCTGATATATTATCAGCTGATTTGCATTTCTCAATTTTGACCCCGGATTCGTCATCAGCGACCAAAAAACTACTAAGTACTGACTTTCATTCAAATCACGCGACTTTTGCATTTTAGTTTACCATAATGAATCCGCCATATTGGGTCCGCCATATTGGGTCCGCCATATTGGGTCCGCCATTTTGAATTTCTCAATTTTGACCTTGGATTCGTCATCAGCGACCAAAAAACCTAGGGCATACCAATTTTCATCAAAATCCGTTGAGTTTTGTGGCAGTTATGGAAAGTGCGCATATATGCGTCATTACCAGTTTTGGCCTGGATTATTTCTGCGCATATATGCGTCATTAGCTGGTTAAGGGGGTCATCCAGTATGACGGTTTGAAAAAATTGAATTTTTTTGTTGTTGCATAAATCCAATCCAGAGCATGTGTAGAATATACTGGTAAAGCAATTTTCTAAAATTCGAAGTCGTTGGAAAGTTACGGCAGTAAGAAGTTAAGCTGTTTTTACATTCAGCGGCGTAACATTTTTCAAATTGGCGACCACGATTTCTTAAAAACGGTTCAATCGATTGCTTTCAAATTTTAATGGTACATTCAGCACACGTACGGCTATCGTCGGAACTAGGATTTTCAAAAAATATTGAACCGCTTTTTTTACATAAAAAAATAGTCGCAAAAAATCATGAAATTTCGGTTCTTAATGTTTAAAAGCATATAAAAAATTGAATTTTCAAGATTTTCAAAAAATCCTAGTTCCGGCGATAGCCATTCACCTATAGATTAACACGCAATTTTGTTTTTTTATTTTAGATAAGCCACTCTGATAGAATCGTGGTCGCCGTTTACCTACCTTTTTTGTATGGTTGCCATACGTTGAATAAAAATCGCGATCAAGATTATATTTTTGCATATAAAAATTCAGAGTTACTACTAAAGACTGAATAAATATATACATAGTAAAAATTTGAAAGCTCTGTGTTTTTTAATTTCGCAACAAAAAATTTCGAAAAAACCTTGAAAAAAAGGCTGTCACGGGATGACCCCCTTAAATTAAAATTTTCTGGGTTAAAATATCATCAATTACACTTTTCGTTGAGAATTCATCTCTTTTTGAAAAATTCAACTACCTGCCTGCGAGTTGAACTTCTTTGTTAAAAGTCAATTTTTTTGTGAAGATTCATCATTTTAGTTGGAAATTCATCTTCATATTGGAAAATTTAACAATTTGTTTAAATTGGAAATGTAACTATTCCATTTTTGGTTAAAAATTTATATTTTCAATTGGAACTTCAACTTTTTTGCTGAAAATTCATATTTTTTATTTGCATTCAACTGTTTCTGATTTGAATAAAAATAGATTTTCACTGAAATATCAAGTATTACAGCTTTCGTTGAGAATTCATCTCTTCGGTTTGTAAATTCAACAATTTGCTGGAAAATTAAATTATATGTTTGAAAATTCATCTTTTTGATTGAAAATTTAACTATTTTGGTGAAAAATTGAACTTGTTGGTTAAAAAATAAACTATTTGAAAAATTAACCACTTGATATAAAATTAACATTTTTTTTTGAAATTCATATAGATTCGGATGAATTCCACTGTTTTTTGAATAATTCATCTATTCTGTTGAAAATTTATCTTTTTGGGTAGAAAATTAATCTTCTTTTTTATAAATTCATCTTCTTGGCTGTATATGTCGATTTTGAATAAAGTTTTCAATTTTTTTTTGAATAAATAACAAAAATAAAGAATAAAAATTCTTTTTTAGAAGAGTACAGGTTTTCAAGAAATACTTGAATTCAATCCGAAATATCTAGAATCGATGAAGGAACTATAAAAAAATGTTGACTAAGAGCCTAGCAATTGTTAAAAAGTTGATTAAATTTATTATAAACAAATAAGTGAGTGAGAATGGATTCATGGTGATTAGCAGTGTTTCGTCGATTGATTTGAACTAGATTTGAACACTTTATAGGCAAAAATGGTTTTAAATTGAATTCATGGAATATAATAAATAATTGGTTATTTTATAAACAATTATCCACAGCAAGTTTTTATGATGAAATGAATCAAGTTTCATCTACTGAATTTACTAAAAATTATACGCAAATGTTACCTGCTTATGAGATTCAGTTATACAATAGCAATTAATGATTGTTTAAACAAATTATTAAACTAATGCACTGTTTCAATATTTTTAGATGTAAAAACTTGGTTTTTTAAAAAGAAGTTAGGTGTAAATAACTAATTTCTAGACTTTAGGGAGCTTACATGACAATCAACAATTTTCATTGTAAACAACAATTGTTTAAACAAATTTTGATCATCTTAGGCATTTAAAAAAAATTGTGTTTCTTTAAGGTATTAGCATTCTGTTATTTAGTAATGGCTCTGCGCTATCGATTGATAACAATTGATAAATGTTCAAACCAACTTAATTAACAAATGCATTTTTCGGCTAGTTCTAAAGGTAAAAACTTGATTTTTCAATGTAAACAATTGTTAATAATTAATTTTCAAACTTTTTTAAGAAACCTGGTAAAACCATCAATACAAAAAAGTTTCACGAAAATTGTCTTAAAACAGCCAATTTTGTCAATTTCAAGGGATTTCAAAGTATTTTGAAAAGTTTTGTTTATGTAATGTACGTAAAATAATCCATTCAGGTGAAATAATTAGTAAGACACTATACGTTTTATTAAAGTAAAATTATAATTAATTTCCGAATAGGGAAATGAAAATAGGGAAAATGGGGGGAAATGAGGGGAGGGGAAGTGAGGGTAAATAAATAATAATAATGGAGTGGGGTTTAGGGTGAAGTGTGGGGAATGGGAAAGTATGGTGAGGAAAGTATTATGGGGTTTCTTTGGTACCCTATAAAACATACTTATGAGGGTAATATTTGAAAAGTAATATTTTATTCGTATTCTATGACTAATTCTGAAAAGAAATGTTGAGTTTCAACTAGAATAAGGTAATATTGACAATTCTGAGTAAGATTTACGAAAGCGTCTTTTTTTCTTATGGGAAATACGAGTTACACTTCACAGGGCTTGCGCCACCTCTAAATATAATTTTTCTAAAACAAAAAAATGGATTTATTTTTTGTTTGGATTCGAACAAATTTTGGTAGACGAATTTCATAATTTTAGGGATGAGGGATCCAGGTTTTATTTATAGTAGGTCCGAACAGAAGAGTCGAAAATCAGGGGATGGAAAAAAACTTTAGGGGAAATTACCTTACGTACACTCGATTTCACCGTGACGAACAGGCGTGTGTTTGGTATCGTAGATATAAAGCGAAAAAAGATCTTCAGTGTCGGAGATGCAAGATTGCGTAAGAAAAAGTTTGGCCCAAGCAAAAAGGGACTTTGTCGAATCCCTCGAATCAGTGAGGGAGGATCAGTCGATGTAACATATATCGCAAAAGAAACTTTGATGACCTTGGAAATTGGCATCGATTGAAGAAGTGAGACTGGGAGAAATTTTACCAAATGTTTTCTAACATCTGTATAGTTGCAATATTTAAAAAAATTTCATTATTATCTGTTATTACCTTATTATTATTCATTTTACCAAATGTATTTGCTTTCTCATAGAGGAAGCATTAGTGATTTTCTTCAATAATAGACAGACCAACGTCTTCATTTTTATCAATTTAAAAATAGAAATTCACAAAAAATACAAAATCATACAAAAAATTTTTGCATACAGAGACAAATCAGACAAATCAAATTTTGTATTCGAAATTATAATTTTTCAAACAAAGGGAAAGGAAAAGGTCTGTCGCACCCTATCCCTTACCAGCTTTATGATTTCTTCACAAAAATTGTCAGAATTATTTTATTTGAAATTTTATGATGAAAATGTCTTTTCTATTTATGCGTAAACTTTGAATTATGTCGATGAAAAAAGTTTTTCTGTTTGAAACAGTTGTTTCAAATATTATAAATTTTCACTATAAAAATCGATTTCTAACATAATAAAAATGACCATAACTAATAATTGATTCGTCTCGAACCAAGGAATCTTTTATATCATTGCATCAACTTTGAATTATGTTAGAGAAAAAAGTTTTACTATAAAAAACCCTATTTTCAAATAATATGCATTAACATAGCTTACTGACTCTTCAATGAGATGTATCAATATTATAGGTCAATCGATTCGTCTCGAGCCAAGGAACCTTTTATATTCTTGCATCAACTTTGAATAATGCTAATGAAAAAAGTTTTACTACAAAAAACCGATTTTGAAAATATATAAAATACCATAACTTGCCTACTCTTTGATGAAATGTAATAATATTGTAGGACAATCTATTCGTCTTGAATCAAGACAACTTTTCTATTCTCGCATCAATTTTAAATTATGAGAATGAGAAAATTTTCACTATAAAAATCGATTTTTAATATACTAAAAATTACCGTAACTCCTTACTCATTAGTAAAGTGTATCAATATTATAGGTCAATCGATTCGTCTCGAGCCACGGAATCTTTTATATTCTTGCATCAACATTGAATAATGCTAATGAAGAAAAATTTACTATAAAAAACCGATTTCCAAAATATATGAAATACCATAACTTTCCTACTCTTGAATCAAATGTATTAATATAAGAGGTCCATCGATTCGTCTCGAAGCAATAAATCTTTTATGTTCTTGCATCAATTTAGAATTATGTTAATGAAAAAAGTGGCACTATATAATACCGATTTTCAAAATATATAAATTACCATAACTTCTCTACTCTTCAATAAAATGTATTAATATTGTATGTCAATTGATTCGTCTCCAACCAAGGAATCTTTTATATCTTCACATCAACTGTGAATTATGCGGAAGAAAAAAGTTTTACTATAAGAAACCGATTTTCAAAATATATGAATTACCATAACTTCTCTACTCTTTAATAAAATGTAGTAATACTGTAGGTCAATCGATTCATTTCAAACCACGGAATCTTTTATATCCGTGCATCAACTTTGAATTATGTCGTTAAAAAA